>JAAGNO010012630.1:26681-83013 GCA_033439905.1 Ceryle rudis | reverse complement strand
GGAGGGGAGGGAGGGGAGGGAGGGGAGGGAGGGGAGGGAGGGGAAAGAATTCCGCAGGATACCTACATAATTCCACAGATCTGCTTAGTGTAATATTCTGGATGGACACATGACACAGGCCAAAAAAAAAACCAAAAAAAATTATTAAAGCATGACCACTGAAACTAAACTAAAAAGAACTGCATGAGGAAACAAATCCAGCTGGTGTGCACAGTAACTGAGATAGCCAAGGAAAATATCACCACTCTTATTTTTACTTTTAAAGCTTACAACTCATGTTCATGTGAAAGCAAAGTGAAAACAAGTAAGTCATCTGTGTAACATTGAGCCTATAAACATCAGCCAGTACACACATTACATCAATAATCAGTGACTGACTACTGGAGCATCATAGCAGTAACAGATCAGTGGTAGGCTTACCCCAAACAAAACTATTTTTTTCTTTCCCCCAGTACTTTGCAGTTTTAAAAAGTTTCATAATGCAGTTTGGAGTTCTCAAACTGTATAGTAAGAAATATACAGTTCGTCTTCAGAAACAGTCACCAAACACAGTAAGCTTCTCCTTTCACTTTTATCAGGTCATTTAAACCCATTTCTGCCCTTGGCTATGTTTTACTATGTTCAAAGTCTTTCATAATCTTCTTTGCAGTGTCTCTGCCATTCTTTCACTGTCAAGAGAGAAACCAAAACACTGGAAGAGTTGTCCACCTGCTTCTTTCTGACATATCACAAGATGTCATCACTTCTACTTTGAAGGGACATTTGTCCAAAAGGGACACCTTTTGAAACATAAGGTGAAACTTCTCAAAATATAAAACCTCAGTGTACAGTTTAAGATATATTATTAGAAAACAAACATGAGTCTCTCACACATACCTAATTGCCTTTCTTGCACATATCTAGTTGCCTTTCTAATTTCAAGAGAACAAAAGCACGGTTCAGTTGGATAATATATGGGAAGTATCATTTTTTTTTTGTATTAGAAGAAACAGAAGGATTTGTTGATTCAGTGAAACACATGGTCCTGCTCAACACCTTTGGTATTCTTCATAATACCCTAGCTAGAAACACCTTTGGGCAGTATAAATTAACACAAAATTGCCCTATCAAAACCACAAAGCCACTTTCCTGTATCTAAAGTAAGGGACCTAGAAACATTTCTGAGCTTCCAGTAGAGGTCCACATGGTAACTGCCTAAGTCTGTAACAGGACAAGACCTGGGGGCATTCACTTTTAAGCCTCATTTTTCTTATGACAAGCAGCAAGAATAAGAGCTACCGCACACTCTGGCCAAGCTCTCGATCTGGAGGAGTCTGGGTAAAAGATCACAGAGCACACCACAGGACAAGGGCATTGCATAGTTGCATTGTAGCATGGGGATGAGCATGAAGGAGAACAGAGAAGACAGTCACACCACCCAGAGAGATCACCCAGATACTTGCAGACAAAAGAAATTCTGGCTTCTGAAGGTTAGTGTGCTACATCACACCCTTGCTAGGTACCTAGAGTGAGCTCTGTGTATACGTCCCTTGTTCTCCCACGAAGCATCTGTATCAGCAGTTGATCACAGGGACCATACATTTGCTCAGGTTAAAGGGCTGAAACATAACCAGCATGTGCAGATGTAAAGAGAAGCTAGTCCAGGACATCTGTAAGAGCTCAAATTCAAAAAAAGGTTGCACCTTTCTCTGAAGTTTACAAGGTTAGATAAATTACTGGCTCAATTCAGAAAGACAACATCTATATTCCTCAAGTCCTACATTACCAATGGACTGTTTTTACCTCAGAAGAAGGGACTAAATAGTCTTCCTACACACACCAATTGCCACTAAATTACCATGAGATCTACTCCAACCCACACAAGAATCTATTTGTATCCTCACTGCAGTTTTGGCAGTACATCAATTACTTTGACAACCCTCACAACTGTAAGAACACAGATAAACCTTGATCCAAAGATGAAATACAGCTTTTATTACCTTAAAATAGCATTAGATAAGCAAACCTGCCAGCTATATTAGAACACTTTGCTGTTCTATTATGTTATAGGGGAACTATCTCCTCCATTTTACTTCTGTCTTTCTGGTCCTTTGAAGCAACGCACTAGGGAATACAAAGAGATCAAAACCTGCAGCAGACTCCCCGTGTCAGCCATGCTATTTACTCCAAATGGCTTTTATTCAAATTTAGCAGCTTGCAAACTTTCACTGTCCATTTGTTAGGGGAAGGTAAAGTGGTAATCTTTTGCTCAGTGCACTTTTAAAACACGGATAATTGCAGACAATCGTGGGTATAGCCCATAAATTTCCATCACTCCAGAACACCCTGCTGCCCTGAAAAGAGACATGAATTGGTGTCAGAAATATGCTGCCTTATGAATTTAAAAGGCTTCAGGGGAGAAGGAAAGGAGGCACTACCTACTTCTCCATTTTTACTTGTTTCTATTAGAGATTATTACTGATGCTCCTCTGGTTTGAAAGACTCAGTGATGGAATAAATCAAGTGTTTGTGCTATGTGTCCTTGCCCCTCCTATCTGTACAGCTCAGTATTTTGTCCCCCTTAAATATTTAATGGTGTCTTGAGGATTCTCAAAATTACATAATTATATATTTTGTTATATATATGACAAACTACACATCCACTAGATGATCTCCAGGTGCCCCGACAGTGCAGCTCAGAATTTGGCTTCATAGCTTCTGCCTGCTGCCACCTTTCCCAAACTTTCCAAATTTATCTGTACTAGGATCTAAGAGGCTGCCCTATCCCAGTCACAGCGCTGCAGCTCCCACTACGCTGAAAAGGCTCTCCTGGTTGCAAGGAGTAGTGCACCTTCAGAGCAGAGTGACACTCAGCCCTTCAACACAAACAATTTGGGAACCAGTATTTTAAAGGCTGAAGTGCGAGTTATTTTTCTGTTGTCAGCTCTACATCTGCACCACCACCATTGGTCTTTCTTTTGCCCAGGACCTTCAGCTGCCTCCATGCCTCTCCAGCCTTTTATATTGCCAGAGCTCTTCCCCCCCTACAAAGTAGGCCTGCCCAGAGTATATCAACAAAGCTAACTGGAATGTAAAAAAAAAAAAAATCAGAGGGTCAAGCAGAAGTTGAGCATTACACAAAGTGCAAATTTCCTCTCACTGACATATCAAACACTTAAACAGTTTAATTTGGAAGGCAGG
Organism: Ceryle rudis; assembly: GCA_033439905.1. Taxonomy (NCBI): domain Eukaryota; kingdom Metazoa; phylum Chordata; class Aves; order Coraciiformes; family Cerylidae; genus Ceryle; species Ceryle rudis. Next base: position 79,833 of record JAAGNO010012630.1, on the reverse strand, counting down.
TGAATAAAATACCTGCAAAATGGCATTAAAAATATCCTTGCTTTTCAAGGCATTGTGGAGGACTTTGACAACAACCAACCACAAATTAAGAAGGCTTTTATGCCTCTTTCTATTGATATTACACCTTGACTACTGTAAAAAAAAAAAGTTAATTATATTACTGATATTGCAGTAAGATTGTTAAAGAAAATATACCACCCAGCAAACACTGTGAGGCAAGTAAATAAAGATTATTTAAGAATAAGAGATAAATGGAGTGAAAGAAGAAATGGGAGAATAGAAGGGGAAAAATAACATGGCAATTCCTCTGATGCAGGAGTATTTCATTATATTGTTAAAATGGAATGGCATTTTCACAATGCAATTATGCCACAGAGTAGGAATGAATTCACTAAAAATTCACAAGCTTAGCTTCCTAGACTTGAGCAGGCAGAAAGAACTTTTATCTGAGTGGTCCCTGACACAATATTGCTACATGAAGATAACACCTTCTAACTTTTTTAATTAGTTCCACATGCAACTCTGTATACACTTGGAAATTAGGAACCAGAAGAGTGTATGTTGCCCTAAAGTATTCAAAGAAGAAAACATCATTTTGTTCATCTCCAAGTATGTGAGACATTAACATCTTCATGCTCTCACATAACCTCCTCTGGTCTCAGGAAGCAGATACTCAAATCTTCTCTTCCACATAATACCCAAGGAATATGGAAAATTATAGAAAAGAAAAAAATAGCAGGCCTGTCTAGACTTAAGTTGCACTAAAACATTAGCAGTTACAGGGAGTAACAATTTCCTATAGAGGTGCATGCAGACTGTCACAGCATAATGAACCTTTTGCCAGTTTCTGTAGCTTCATTATGGTTTTATTAGGATGCAGCAATCATCGTGGATGTGTTCCTATTCCATCTCTGCCTAAAAAGGTTTAGGAAGCTCTTGCTAGCTTGGCAACATGGAGGAAAGGCTGAACACTGGTGTCAGGCATCAGAGAGCTGCTCCACAAAGGAAGCCAGGCTGTGGTCATAGCCCAGGCAGAGCATTGTCCCACCAGACGGGGACAGCACCAGAGAACCTAAGAGAACCAGAGTGGAGACAGTGCCAGGGGCTGGGGACCATCACACAAGGTGAGATAAGGTCAGGGCCAGGGTCCATCTTGGATGTTCTGGCAACAAGTCAGGACTGCCAGAGAGAAGATTGCCCATCTGGCCTGAGCTCTGACCAGGGCTCCTTGCCACAGATGGAGGTCCCAGAAGAGGCTACTCAGGGCAATTAAGGCTCTCCACCAGCTAAGGCTCCCAGTGCTCTCTAGGACATGGTAACAGGCACTCATTGCAATGTCGTGCTGCCAGAACAGCAACCAAAGCTTATGGCTTTTGGAGGTTTATTTTCTGAGATTCTACTTTGCCTCAGTACAAGGGACTTAGCTTGCCTTGTCTTTACTCTGAGTTACACACACAAGCTATTATTTACTCCAATTGTTTTCCACTTTCCTGCAAGAGAGGAACAACCCCCATAGGACTATGTGCTTGGAAGATGTGGAAAAATGACACCTTACTTCAACCTCAACTGCAGGACCCTCTTTCTAGATTATAGCTATAGTAATTTCCTTATCTCTGATCAAATTATTCAAGCCATAACAGTTAGTGGTAGTTCTTAATGATTAGTCACCAGTTTCTTCTCTAGCCTGTGATCTTACTGATACCTTCTGCTTTGACCAAGCTGCAAAGCTATAGGACAGGAACCAGACAGCTGGGATAGCTGCCCTGCCATGCTGCAGACAGCCTCAAAACTGCCTTGACCCTAGCCAACATCAAGCAGAATAATGCAATCTCCAATCTATTGTACAAGGGAGGTATGTTTTTTCCTTAAAATTCAAATTTATACATATTTGGATCAAGAAATAATCCATGCTTCAAAATATCAAACACTAAATTGTATTTCAATAATTTCATAGAAACACACCAAGTAAATAAGAGACATTTGGAAGGAAAACATATCTTCCAGGGGGCCAGATAAAAATACCTTTTAATTAGCCAGTTTTGCTGTTTGGGTTTTCTAATACCTCACCTATATGTCATAACAGCAATATCAAACAGTACTTTGTAAAGGCAGAGTGACGTACTTCCATTAGGCACAACTATTTTCCATTTATTAAAGTGGAATTGATAGGTGATGAAGGTAAACAGAGGTGTTCAGAGCTGCCTCAGATACTTCCAAGCTCAACTGAGGAGTTCCTAAATACGAGAACCCAGCTGGCAAGTACGATCACACAAACTCACAAATGCATATGCAATATGCTTTGTGTATGATGCCAGCAGAGTCTGGCAAATACAGCTAAATATTTTAAACCTATCAGGAGGGGGAATAAAGGAGTTCTTTGGGTTTGGAACTGATATTTGAGTTCCCGATGTCTGAGCAATTTGAATAAAAGCCTGTTTAAACAATACCTACCTAATATTAATCTCATTGAGCAAGTAGGGGAGCAATTGGTATAGGAATTTAAAGCAAAAGTTAGCTGCAAATTCAAGGGCTTAGAGTAACTTCTTCACCTACACACAATTTAGATGAATTCAAACCCACAGCCATCTCTTAGACCAAGCACCTTCTAACAAGCCTATGGAAACAAGACTGCCCAGAATTGTGATTTCGCAATACTAAAAATAACTTTAAGAACTCACATTTCATGGTGTGGAATAATTACTTGGTATATGTCAAAATGAGCTGATGTTCAGGGAGATTAATCCAGCCCTGCCAAATGTATGAGTCACACTCTTCTTTGTCTTATTCAGCATCTGTGCCCTATTTTGAGCACAACTCTAACTGTAACAGCCATGTAAATCTGGAATAAATCCAGTAAAGTTAATGAATATGATTTAGATTTTTACCAATTTGAGAGTAGTTTGGGCCTTCAGGAGACAAATGGACCACAGGCTGTGATACAAGCATACTGAGAATGGGAAAGTCTATGTTTCTAAGGACAAGGATGAAAATAAACATGAACAGCTGCCTCCATCACTCACCAGTCCATCTCAACTAGGCAAGGTTCCAACTGGAAAGAGTTGCACAAATATATTGCAAAACACACAAAGCACTAAAGGCTGCAGAGATAGTTTTACTTCAGATGCTTCCTGAACTATAGTGTCTCCTTTGCAAAACTGGAGCCTGTTCGTAAAATAAAATACTTAACTACACAGTTATTTGAGTATTTAGTTTTTGAAAACTTCCTCCTACACTCTCTGTTCTCCTTACTCATGTAAATCAACACAAATTAACTTAAATAAGGCACACCTAGTTGGAGGGGGAGGGAGGAGTGGAATTCTCCTAGACTGTCATTTGCATACATCTCTAATTTTCTTAGAATATATATTTTTATATGTGTGTATTATCCCATATAGGTGTAAGGAACCATTTTTGTGAGCATTTCAGGGAAGACTTAATGTTGTTTAGCACTTACCACCCACAGAGATCCTGGTACCCAGTTAGAGTTCCTAAACAAGTGAATAGTAGAATTATAAAAATAATGCTATATTTATAATGGTATAATTATAAAAATGCTTCTGTGCAAGCAGTTTTCAAAGTTAGCATTCTAATTTAACATAGTTCCTATTACATTCAGAGCTGTCCCTATATTTCTACCACCCTCTTCAGCTAGATAAATACACTAGCAGAAAAACACTTTCCAGTGGGACTATTACAGTAACAGCTGCTTCAATTTTCAGTTTGTACAGAAATTTCAAACAGCCATAGCTGATATATGTTTTCAGTGATAACCAGCGAAAAGCCTTGAGCTCAAAAATCTCCAAAGAAAAAATCTCCTGTGCCCTGTTAAGTGATTTTACAGCAGAAACAGAATTACTCACATGAAGTGCAAGCATTGCCACTTCTAACACGTGGTCTTACATCCTCATCCTCCCATCCCTAAACCTTTTTGCTCTCTGCCATCTTAATCTATTTTAAATCCAGGGGAATAAAGCAGTAACTCACTTCAGTTATGATGCACAAATGTTGTAACACAAGTGATCCATATCCAGCCTGTAAAACCAGACTGGAACAGCCGCTAGCAGTAATTTTAACAGTCTCTCAAAATTTCACATTACAGTCTGAGAAGCTTATTTAGCACAGTGGTTTTCCTTTGAGGTTGAAGTATTCTGTCTGCAGGAAGTAACTGTCCTGTCTGGGCATCTCAGCAGCTTAAAATCCTCTGAATCTGTATATGAAAATTTAAAAAAAAAAAAAAAAGAAAGAAAAAAAAAGAAAAGAAAATTTCTGGGTACTTGCTACTACTTGTGCACAACTAGTCAAGCTCCAAGCCTTTGTACAATCAGTCCACAGCTCTATTTGCAATAATAATCCATCATGGGTGCCAGTACAAGCTGCTACCACAAGCACCCAGTACAGCGGTCACTGTCCTCTTGGAGTGACCCCAGGACACGCATGCCAAGGCCCAATAGAGATCTGCAGCAGTCTATCACAGGACATACTATTGTGGATTATGTTTTGGAGCAATGTCATTTTCCTGCAGATACTTTTTCATATCATGCCAAAGAAAAGAAGATTATGATGCAGCAGTGGAGGCATGAACTCTTCTACAGTAGAAGAAAAGGCAGATGGGGAGCAACTTTCCTGACAACCTGCTTTGGTAAAGATCATAGAATCATAGAACGGTAGGGGTTGGAAGGGACATCTGGAAACCATGAAGTCCAACCGCCCTGCCAACACAGGAACACCCAGGGCAGGCCACACAGGAACAAATCCAGGTGGCGAAAGTATCCAGATAAAGAGACTCCACAACCTCCCTGGGCAGCCTGTTCCAGAGCTCTGTCACTCTCACAGTGAAGAAGTTCTTCCTCCTGTTGAAGTGGAACTTCCTGTGTTTCAGCTTGATACCATTACCTCTCATCCTATCACAGGGCACAACTGAAAATATGCTGTTCTTGCAGTTTGGTCCCTATGTCACAGGTGGCTGTCCTCTCACAGATAATCCTGGGACATTATACATCAAGCAACACAAATTCTCCTGAGATTTAGGAAGATGCAAAGTAGCAAAGGAAGCATAGGGTCATACTGCAGTAACTAAGCATGGTGAGCAGTATCCTTTCCTCTTTACTCCTTGAATCCTTAATTCAGTTATCTCCAGTGTGCATTAACAATGCCCAAGTACAGTACAAGCCACACAGAAAGCTCTTTTCTGCTAAAAGCTGTCAAATTTCAAATAGAACATTTGAAATACCAGTGGTCTTAGAATAATGCAGGTGATTGAATTAAATGCCAGACATCTCAATGTTTTAGAAGCTATTAATAAAACAAGAGACTCTCCCCCTAACTCAATAAGCTTTGGAACAAGCCCCCAAATCATTAATACTTAGGAAATTTAGCCATGCTCAAGCATTCTTATTCAATTAGACAGAACTCAGAAACTGCATCAAGTTAAAAAAAAAAAAATATCTCCAGTAGCAAAAATTCTGGTTTGCTCTGTAGTTTGTGCTATACTTGTTTAGTTCGCTGGGTAAGAAGAGAAGTAGCTTGGGTCATTCAATACAGCAAGATCTCTAAGACAGAATGACGCTTAATGAAGTTTTTCAGTAAAAACTGTGAGTTCCTTAAAAATCAAATGCATATAGATACTAACTCGTCTCACCAAGAAAGCATTGAGGTTTTGCAGCCAAGCAAAACCAGCTGTATAAGGAAAGATTAATTTTATATACTTGCAGTGCCTTGTGCAGGCATTATAGATTTGAAACATTGATACCCTGTTGGAAGCAATTTGACAAGTCATGAGAAGGCAAAAAAGGAGCCATAAACCAAGCACTGAAATCTGTTGACAAAATGGATAATAGCTGCTCTGATGGGTAATAATAAACTTACCTGCACATGAGCAGATCATCTTTCATCCAAAGGATCTTCAGTCAGTTGCAGGTAAACTATAACCCCCATCTCTGTGTCAAAATATACATGCAAATTATGCATCTCTACACCATGTGTATACACACATACACTCCCTTTCATTAAATTACAGCTGCTGAAACAGTCACCAGTATAGCAAGTGCTTAATGGCACATTTTTCATGCATATTGAATCCACAGACTTTCTTCAACAGCTGCCAGATTCACCCCACATTCACTCAGCAAGATGAGAACCTTGCTGTTTAAATGGTTTTGAGTGAGTCAGAAAAGAATCTGTCCAGTTACAATTATGCTCCAAAAAATACCACCGTGCTCATTCCCAAACATTTCAGCAAGAACCGGTCCAGGTACCTTCCAAATCCTAACCAAGAAATTATTTGCAACAGGAATCCACAGAGACTGGTATTTACTATTTAAAATTCATTCTAGCTATGGGGACATACAGACCAAACCAGGAAGAGACTATGCCACTGAGTAGCACCCTTCTCTCTGACTCCAGGATAACCCTGGTATCTTAACAACCACAGGTGGCTATGAAAGTCAGCAAAGTAAGGCATGTACTTAGTTTAGCTCTGAAGGTCTAATTTAACTTTATCTGTCTAGAACATGACTACATTCAAGTCTTCTCTGTTCTTTCCACTAAATTAGGTACGGTTCCCTTCTTTCCCCACAGAAGTATCACAAATGCAGTGGTTTAACACTTCCAAAGTCTCCCACATGGCTTTCAAAAAATCAGATAAGGGCAAGTTTCAGACCACTTAATTTTTATTCCCTAAATAAATTATTTCAGTCTTTAAAAGCTTGTGAGTATATTTAGACATGTGGCCAAGAACTTCTGACATTTGAAAACTGGATCTACCAAAGAAAACACTGAAAAGGAAGTCAATGAACATGACACTGAATCTCAATCTATGCACCTATAAGGACTAAAAATACACAAAAAATAGATAAGGCATAAACTTAGGCACAAGAGCAGATAGTGTTACATGCAAATAAGGAAAACCATTGTAATTTAGTGAGATCAGATACAAGGCAACAAAAAAGTAGATTTTTTTAGTTTTAAAGAGAAAAATAATAATCAAATATGTTCCTGAAATACAAATATGATACTCTTTCCTAAACAGCTAATTATCTTTATTATATGCTGGATAAAAGTAAGAGAGCAATGCTAAGAAAATCACACTAACTACGCATATAGTCATGGTAGGGACTCAAAACCTCACTAAGAAAGATGACTGATGCCTTTATATAGATTCTGAATGAGAAAGCTGAGCTGTAGAGACAATCTCTAGTTGACCTGAGCTCATTCAAGAATAACTCCATTGAAGCTAAGTGACATTTTTCCTTTTTTGAAGTAACAACTAAATGACAAATGTATTCAGCAAAACAGGTTCTAGGGTCATACGATGAGTGACAGATGCAGCAAACACTCTGGAAACCCCAAAGTCAAAGACAGTGAACTAACTAACTGGGCTTTAATGTAAGTTTGTATTCTTCCAACGTCCTCCAGCCAATTCATCAGCATGGCTAACATGAATTGTGCCTCCCTTGTTTGCCAGGATTTAAAGAGTACACGTATGCAATAGGTATGTCAGGGGGAATCACAAGGATTCCAGGAAATAAAGATGGTGGCATTCTAGCTCAGCTAGAAAAGCAGTTTCTTGGAGGATGCACACTGGTCTTGCAACTGAGACACAGTGAAAATTAACTTTCCCACTCAAAAGCTTAAAAATCAGCCCTCCCAACCTTTATATATTTTCTTTTCTCTTTTTAATCACAGATACCCCTTCAGAAAACAACCTCATTTAGTGTTTTGAGGTGAAATTCAGAGTAAGGCAGTGCAGTATGTCTTGGTCTGGTACAAGACTGAACACAATGCAGCATTTACAGGTTTGTTGGAACTTAGCACTGCTCAGGGGAGCATTTCACTTCAGCATCTACTATTGATTGTGAAAGACTGTTGGGATAACATGATCCTGCTCACTGCTCAAGGCTACACACCTTGGAATCACCAGATTTGTCCAAGATGATAGCTCCTCCTTTAGCCTGATTTCAAGTCAATTCTGTACCTAGAAAGTGTTAAGTGGCACCATTCCCTTGTATAAAGGATAGTGGATGACTTTTGCCGAAAATACCTACCACTGAACCTCAGGCAATTTGCTACACCACATTCTGAACTTCACCAGAACACTGGGACTAGAAATCAGAATTTTGTTCATAAAAGTGTCAACATGACTTTCAAACCATCTGAGCTTTTTACAGGCCTTTCAGTTTTCTGTTTTCTATGTCCTTCAAACAGCAGAGGTAGTGAAGAAATAATAATATAAGAAGAAATCTCTCTCAGAGAAAGAAGCTGAATGAACCTCAGTCTCCAAGACTCATGCTGGCACTCCAGCCACCAAGGCATCCTTCCTCTCTGTGTTCCATTCTGCTGAACTCTCTCACCTTAGAAGAAAGTCTTTCCCTAGCAGATAATTGAAACTGCATATTTTAAGGCACATAAAAGTGCTAACTTCACACAAAGGAAGACGTCATGAAGCCACTCATGGAGGGGGCGGGGATTAAAAAAACAAAACAAAACAAAAAACTATTTGCTGCTGCAGTTCTCATCCTGAAAATCTGCCTGCCTCATTGGGATACTGCCATAGGGGCACACTATGATATAACTCCAAAACCAATGTTGAATGTCACTTAATCCCTTGGCAGCGCCAACTGCAAATGCAAAAAAGGCCAACTGTGCGTTGACATTTTGTGTCCAATTCACACAGTTATACACCTCATTTGCTGGGCTCACTATTTGTATTCCTTCAAAATGAGGCTGAAAAAAAAGAGTTGTTTCACTTTGGGAAAAAGGAATTAAACCAAAAATGAATGCAGCTGATACAAGAGAAAAAATAAAAGAAGGAAAAAAGCTTAATTCTCAATGTGTCAAGACTATTTCTCTGCTTTCAAACTTCTTGGCTTGTGATTTTCACAAAAATCATATCAACATTCCTGTCAAGTCACACATGTTATGGAATAAGTAGTTATTTAACATCATGAATACTACCATTGCTCATGGAAACATTAAAAGCCATTTGATCTTACGGCAGCCCTTAAAGCTTTGTCCTACACTGGCACTGGAGACATTTTGTTAACTTGCATGAATGCTGAAATCCTGGACTGGCCCATGAAAAACTAAGGTTCAAACATTGTCTCTTCGTGAGAGGCAGGAAAATCTACACTAAAAACCTTTGACTGAAGCTGAGCAAGGGTTTGAGTTTGTGTATCTGCAATCCTAATATCCAGCCACCAGAATTCTGTTTCCTTCTCTGTTTATTGCAATCTCTATTCTTCATGCCTTCCCAATATTACCTATTAATTCTACTCAGATCAAGCCTAACTTCAAGATCTCAGAGGTAAATATAATTTCTTAGCAGCTGCTTTGCATAATACTCCTTTAACAGAACTGTGTATAAAAGGAACAGTATATGAGCACACAGGTGTATGATAGGCACAGAAGGAAAACAACAAAGCATAACACTAAATTTCATGAGCAGGGACCTAAACTGAGAACTAGAACATCAAATCCTGATGGAAAAAAAAAAAGGAAATACTGCTGAAGAGTCTTTCTGACCACATTGTGCTTAATTTCTGTCTAATCAGCAGGCATCTGTAACTGTGAAAAACCATGGCCTTTCATCAGGCTGTAACTACAGCCAGCCCACAAAGCATAAAAGAATTTTTGAACATCATTCTCCCTGATGTCTGTTTGCTGACGACAGTGATCATGTAGCTCTGATACACCAATGTAGATCCACTTGTATGGTATTTTTCTGATTTGTTAACACAAAAAGACCACAGAAGTTGTCTTCGGAGAAGAGAAGCACTACCCCAAATTCAAGACATAGTGAAAATTCCTTGTTGGAAACATAGATTGCATTTTAAATTATGTCCTTTGTTTTATTTTGTTTTTAAATAGAAGGAATCTACTTTGGAAGTCAAGTTATGAAAGGGATAAACTGATACAGAAAGAAGAAAAATTTTACATAAGTTCTCAACTAGACCTACAGTCAATCTAACCCTTTAATGCTTCCCCCACCAACTCCTCCAGTTTCCTAAACCTGGTTTCCTGTGTTTTAGGGAACTACGGTTTCCCACTGCAGGAAAGCTATGAGAATCTCTTCTCATGCAACACTGATCTGTGCCAAGAAGCAACTTAGCATGGAGTTGAAATAAAATCTGTTCACTAATTAAGGAGCAGAATATCTTTGTTTCCTCTAATCAGTGTACATCTGCATTTGATAGACTAACAAATTTTTATTGGAGATGGGCTATGCTGTTTGTTTTTTAATAAAGACACTGCATAAAAAATTAACATTTTAAAGCAATCTCAGAGAAATCTCTCTTCTTCAACACAGTTAGGAGCATTAATATTTTCTATTGCCTCCAATGAAAACAATGAGGTTTACAGCTTTGATGTTTTTAGCTATTCTTTATTTCTCCAAACATCTGCAAACTATTATACTGAAAAGACAAACACATTCAGAAGCTGTTCATATTATCCACAGTTGAACTCATTACACCATCCCCCACCTCTGTAAAAGAAAGGGGTAACTGACAGAAATAAAAGGAATGGAAGAAACAGACGGAGGTTGAGGAGGATGGCAAAACCTTCACTTTGATGAAGCTATTGAAAACTGGGAACACAGCTGAGAGCCAGCCACTGGCACATTAAACTGGTGTTAATCAACTTGGTAACAAGGAGAGTGTCAGAGAGCAGTAAGGTTTGTTTATTCTGTATCTCCAATTGAACAGTAACAGAAACATATGCATGAAAAAAAATAACATCTTTTTAACTGTATTTGCACCCTACTTATTATATCTTAGTGAAAGAAAGAACAAATATCTTAGAGCTAAATCCCAGCCTGAGGAAGGTTCTTTATAGATGGTCATAGAGATTTATCACCATGGTCTCCCTCATTAAGGACTTTTTGTAGCTGAATTATAAAGGATTTTTTTTTTTTTTTTTACTTCAGATTTGTTATTTATATGTGTCCTTCAATGCCAGCCATGTGTTAGTAGTACACATTCCCATCATGAGCTGACACAGAATATGGAGAACAGTCTGCACCATCAACTCTGCCATTCTGTAGGTTTTACATAACTGCACCTACCATACTGTTTTAACAGAGAAGTTCAACTTCCTCAGTCTCCCTTGATTTGTGTGTGACATAACTTCAAACTATAGCTTATGTTTGAAAGCAAATTAATAAGTATGGTGGTTTCTACTTGGGTAAAATAAGAATTTAATTATTTTGAGAGCCAAGAAAATGGAGGATATAGAAAAACCTTTGGGAACCACCTTTTGCAGCAAAGATCTTCTGTACCGTCTAAATTCAGTCCATCTGTCCTATCCTGCCTGGTATGATACTAAATACTTCATATACCCCATCAAATTCCTTCAAACAATAAGTCTCCTTTTCATTAATTAAAAACAACGCCAAACTGAATTTATTTATCTTAAAAATAGCTACTGGGATGCTGTATCATCATCTAATTACAGCAATACTCAGGCAAGTGGAAACCATGCCCTGAGGGAATAAAAAAATTGCCTGAAAAGCTCATTTATCTAAAACAGTAAGTAATATATGTAATAATGGATGCAGTCATCAGGATTAAACATAAACACTCCACTGAAACACTGGATTAGAAAGAACCCTGGAGTTTGCATTTCAATCCAACTAACATTTATCCTATTTAAGATCGTATTGGTTCACATTTCCTCTTCACTTCTTTGGAGAAAAACACATTTACTGTTAGAAAATTTATTTATTAAAATGTAACACTCTCTCTTCTTTCCCACTAGGTCAATTTACTTCTTTCAAAAACTATACCCTCCAATGTCTGTCTTGTCTCATAGGATGGCAATGCACACCTAGAAGTCACAGTACCCCCTCTTCTACCCCAAGGACCCTTGGGGTTGCTTCACAGATTTCTTCCTGTCCTTTAACCGATTAAGGAAATGTTCTGACAGCACTCTACCGGGAGAAAAAAGCAGCCCTCTGCAGAAAGAAATTTCATTATCTGGAAAGCAATGAACAAGGAGGAGACCAGTTCTTCAGCCTCAAGATCAAGTGACCTTTAAAATGGAAACCAGAGCTCCAGTCCATGTTCTCAAGACGTCATTTTTTTTTTTATTATTACACACATACACCCTACTCCCCTGGCCCTTGCTGCAGGTCCAATGGCTAACCAAAATTCAGATTATATTTATCTTGCTCCTTGCCCACATTCACAGCAACATGTAAAAGGTCCAGATAAAGAAGAAATAATTGTCCCTCACCTCTATGCAATAATTCATTATTTACTCAGCTAAAGAGATGAAGACAGATGTTCATCTCACTCTGCAGCTGACAGACCTCCTGTGTGAGCAAACAAGGAATTGTATTACAAATTGTATTTTTCCAACCGTCTTTGACACACCGGCTCAAATCTGTCTGGGTACAACAGGTGTAACATGAGACCAAGCTTTTGTAGAAATAAGGTGCTATGCACAAGACCTACCGTTGAGCTCCCAGAGTAACCAGAGGGAGACAAGATCTTCAGTTTAGGACAGACCCTGGAATGAAGAGTTACAAAATTAAGGTAAGCTTCCTAGAAATAACCAGAGTTTGGGGTTCAATATTTGAGGGGTGGTGAAGGAAAAGATTGTCTATTTCCTACTTAAGCATCAAAAAGCCACGTAATTTGGATGCCTGGTCCCTTTTTCATCTATAGATTCAGAACCAGTAGTATTACATACCAATCTGACTATTTCATAATAAGCAGACTCTTCAAGAGAAGGTTTAGTGTAGTAACGCTGAAGTTTCTCATCTAATCAGGATTAAGAGAGTTCATCATTCAAGTTTGCAATGTTTCCCCACAGAAAGGGAAAAAAACCAATAGATCAACTGCCAGTGCACTGAACACAGCACTGCTTCCCACATCCCAGAGCCCTTCAGTCTTGGGAAGGCTCCTCCAACAGATTATCTCATCAGGTTCCTGACAGACTATGGAATTTATGCATCAGCACTTCGACTATCAACTTCCATTAACCAAAGAGATAATGAACAATATTCACCATACAATTCCCTAAGGCAGAAGGAAAATTAATTCAATACTTATTTCTGTGAAAGCATCATCATTTTCGTGGAGAATCAGCTGTCAGTGGCCATCAGGTGGTCACTGATGCTGTTCAGCAAACAGTTCATTACTCAGTAATGAGAACAGACCAATGTGTTCTTCCTAATGCCTTTCAAACCCCACTTTCCAAACAAATACACCTACACCAAATGTTGCACTTCTAGGTTTCTCTACAATTTATTAATGTTCATTCCCTTAAACAAGTAAAGCATTCTTCAATCAAGCAACACATTCTTAAATAGAGATCTTGCCCAGCTTTCCTTACAAGCTGTGACTTATCTCTGAGCAGAAGCTACAAGTGTCTTTTATTTTTATTTTAAGATCTAGGATGTAAGTAGCTGCTACTCCCAATACTTTCCCTTAACAGCAAGGCCAGTGTTATGTCTTACATAGCTTTACTATGGTTGTGCTCAGGGATACTCTTCCATATATTAAAGAACCTTGTTTATTATTCTCACTTTTCCCACAGGGTCTTCCCTGCCACATCAATGGCAGAAGGAACTGAAGAGGAACTGAAGTCATGTCCTTGGCCACCAGATACCATAAAATACCAGCTGTTACTGACATAAGCAAAACTCACACTATTATAGGAATGCCTATAGCTTGTAAAGAGGAGGCTGAGGGGAGAATCTTATCAATGCTCATAAATATCTAAAGGGTGGGTGTCAGGAAGATGAGGCCAGGCTCTTCTTAGTGGTATCCAGTGACAGGACAAGGAACAATGGCCACAAACTGGAAAACAGGAGGTTCAACCTCAATGTGAGGAAACACTTCTTCACTGTGAGGGTAACAGAGCACTGGAAGAGGCTGTCCAGAGAATCTCCATCTCTGAAGACTTTCAAAAGCTGCCTGGACTTATTCCTGTGTGATCTACTCTAGGTGATCCTGCTCTGGCAGGGGGGTTGGACTAGATCTCTAGAGGTTCCTTTCAACCTCTACCATTCTGTGATTCTGTGAATCAATCAGCTGCAAAAGAATGGACAGCCTTTATCTACCATAATTTGGTAACAAATATGTTAAGTGTACATAAACATGATTGTTAAAAGGTTGCATATCTTGACATACAAGGATATTCGGACAACTTTCCTCAATACAGGAATGGGAACTTCACAGAAGTGCTGCTGAGAAAGTGCCAAGCACAGCTTCATCACATTCATGGGTTCAATTCAATACTTGTGGTTAGTGCAAGTTTTCCTAACCTGCATATATTTTTATATTGGAAGAACACTACTTTTTTTATCAAATGCATAATATTCTGTGTGTCTCTTCCTTTGGACACCATGCTTCAAATGTGATTTTGCTTATTTCACAGAATCTACTTTTCTTTTCAAAATTTTCACTTTAATGGGGATTTAATGAAGATTTAAATGAAAAAAAATTACTACAAAGGAGCACCACATATAACCACATATCCTCACATTCAGAAGCACCAAGTAATTGCAGTGATTATGATAAACTTATGCCTCTAGATAATTTAATATTTTGGATCAAACAGTGATTTGGTGTTTATTTATATCTTCTCTAGTCACATGCAGTAGACAGACCTACACAAGTGTTAGTTCTTACAGCTTTTTTTCCACAACTGTTGACTGAACCAAGTGATGGTGGTAAAAAAGCATAGTATTGACATCTTCTGACACAGTTTTATTGAAGACCATGAACCACATAGTCTGACCAATTTAGTCAGTGGGCCAAACTCAGTATTGCATTGGCCTAATCTAGTCCAAAAATATGTATGCCTTCAGTTTACCCCAGGAACAGACATAGGCACAATGTAAAGAAAGCAAGAATTTACTACCACCACCCAAGAACCACATCCCACCATGGTTGACTGGAACACTTGCCTTACAAGGAAAGGCTGAGACACCTGGGGCTTTTTAGTTTGAAGAAAAGAAGACTGAGAGGGAATCTAATGTCTATAAATGTATAAGGGCTGGGCAACAAGAAGGCAGGGACAACGTCTTTTCATTCATGCCTTGTGCTAGGACAAAGGGCAATGGATTCAAGCTTGAGCACAGGAAGTTCCACCTCAACATGAGGAAGAAATTCTATACTGTAAGGGTTATAGAGCACTGGAACAGACTCCATAGAGAGATTGTGGAGCGTCCTTCTCTGGAGTCTTTCAAGACCTGACAGGATACATTTCTGAGTGATCTGCCCTAGTTTTGTCCTGCTCTGGCTCTGGCAGGGGGGTTAGATTCAATGATCTTTGGAGGTCACTTCCAACCCCTAACATTCTGTGATTCTGTTATCCAGCAAATTTCAAGCAGTCATATTGCAGAGTCTGTTGTCAGTGTCACCATCTACAGAATGACATACATTTGATATTATAGAATTTCCCAAGGCAGACCTGTTAGTGTTTCCACCTTAATGAACAATGGGATCTCAGAAGAAAAGATTCAGGGGGTTTTGCAGTTGGGGAAACCGTGGCATATATTCAAAAGCTGTCACTTATTTTACGCAGAGCTTCAATGTTTCTATATGCAACAAAACAAAAACCAAAACCAACCAAACAAAAAACCCCACAAACTGAAAACAAATCAAACAAAAACACACACACAAAAAAGCCAAAACAAAAAAAAAACAACAAAAAAAAAAAACCAAAAAAAAACCACAAAAAAAAACCCAAAAACAAAGCAACAACAAAAAAGCCCACAACAACCCAAACATTTTTATGCTTAGAATTAATAATATGTACAGTTGTCTTTCTGGATTATGCCAAAAGTACAATTAGGCCAGTGACCCTGTTACATGGTTTAAAACACACACAAACCCACCAATGCCTTTGGGAAAGATGCAGGGTTCCCAAGTTACTGTCACTGCAGACCGCATCACATTTTTTTATTTCTCACAACATACACTAATATCAGAGATATTATTCAGTCAATTAATGTGATCATTTGACTCTCCACATTTAACATTCTGCTAGCACATCCTATTGGCTAAGATAACTTTACTCCTAAAAATAAATAAATAAATAAATGGTGTTTGTGGCCAGTTCATCATAAACCCATCATCTGCCTTTCTAGAGATACTTTAATTAGTGATTAGTTGGTGATAATTAGTGAGAAGAAGTAGGTTCTTAATATCCTAGATTACTGTTTTTGGACTATAGGGTGATGCTCAAGAACTCCTTGTAAAAGGCCTATAAAAGATAATCAAGAAAAGTAATCTTATTTCTACTGGGACTTTATGTACAAAACCATAGAATAGAATTCTGAAATAAATGCAAGAACAGTCCATTGCTCACACAGACAGGGGAAATGCTCTGCACATCACCTTGATCTTAGGTGGTATAACACTAAGATGTACAGTTTCACTTCTGAGAGAAGACATCTTCAGCCATGGAAGACCACGTTCACATTTGTATAACTGCAGACTTGTAATAAGAGCATGTACGTGTTCTGCAACTCATACATGTTTTGAACACTTTCCCACAGCTGCAGCTTCAACAAAATCAAACATGACCTTCTAAACATGCTCTAACTCTTCTAAGATTATTCAGAAACAGCTCCATTTAAATCAGCAGAGATGCTTGCAGATCAAAGTGCTGCAAAGCTGCACGAAAGAAACAGGTCTTTGCATAGCTAATTGTCTAGTACCTCCTATCTTAGAATGAAAACAGGATAGAGACTTAATGAATTATTTCTCCCAACAGGAAAAACTGTTTTGGAACGAAGCTTGAGCCACTGAAAGCAAGTAATCTATAAATTCTTGTAGTACCTTTAAAATCATTAATTACATATAAGGCTTCCTCTTCCCTCCTCCTCTTCCTATTATAAATTGAAAAGAATAACACAGAGCTTTATCAAATAAATGATGACAAAGGAACAAACCTACAAAATGACTGGTCAAAATTCGACGCAAACCTCTTGTTCAGCAGAGTTAGAACAAAATCATACAACCTTATCTTCCACATGAAGCAACCAGGTCAGAATTTGTTTCCCACCCTTTCCAAATGTTGGGAGGGAGAGAAGAAATCTAGAAGTGCATCTGCAGATCTTGCAAAAGCATTTGCAATGCAAGGATTTACTGACATTACACAATCCACCAAAGCTCATGTTCCCACATAGTCAGCCCATACAGAAATTGAATGGGAACTAAGAAACTTGCTGGGCAACAAAAAGAAAATGCAGTTTGAATAAGGAATAATTTGCTATAGAAATTGTTAATAAAGGGTCAGATTTTAACAGATCAATGAAGGTAGTCTGCTCTTAAACTTTATATAAGCAAAATTAGAAGTTGAGACACAGCAGCAAGTTCTCCCATGTGAACCAGGCACAACCTGACCTAGGTGTGATGTCAGTGGGTGTTGCCAAGGGAGCGCTCACAAGTATGTAAATCATTTTTAATCACTGATAAATTAGCTTGTTGGAATTTTGGAACTATTTTACCTACACATATACACACCCCTCCCCCCAAGGTCATTGACACAGCATCACTTCTGTGGGCTGAGCAGCCAAGATTTGGAGGAAGAGAAACAATGACCTAAAGATTTTCTTATTTTTGTTTCCAAATAACACATTGAAGGTGATAAATATAACAATATCTTGAAGAGCAAAGAAAACAACTAATCTGCCACTCTGATTAAAAGCATTAATTTTTGTTTCAGAAGCCTTGCAAATGGACAGGATATTACTATGTATTTGGTTCTTATAAGATAATGCTAAATAAAATCACTGCTTCCAAGATACATAGAGTGCCAGGAAGCAGTTTGCTTCAGGGACTTAAACATCACTACCTGTCCAAGAAAAGCAAAGGTATATGGGAGGCTTCCCCAGTATATACCCTCCACCTTTAAGAAAAGGCAAGGTTTTTTCTATGCAGACATACGTATATAGAATGGTTTCAAGTTCATTTGCTCTATTCTCTTTTATCCCTCTCTCTCCTACCTCTCAGAAACCTCCACCCAAACACCAACCTGAAGCAAGGAACTGTCTCATCAACCAGTGTAGCCCTGGTGATAAAGCAGAGAGAAAAACGGTTTTCCTACTATTTGCTATGTCTGCTGCCTCTCTCCCTATCTAAACATTGTTCCAAATAGACCCATATAATCCATGCCCTACCCTCCCTCCCCCAAAATCAAGAGCACCTCTTCTCCAAGTATCCTGTACAAGAAAATAAACATTCTTGAAAAGCTCTGAAAGCACCTCTTGCAGGACAAGAAAACCATACAGAAATATCTAAAATTTTGGCAATTAAGAATTTCTTTTCACTGCACAGAAGTGGTCTGGCCAACAATTAAACTTCAAGGTCATCAGAGTATTGGGTTATCCTCTTGGTGGCTCCTAATTCAAAACCAAGTATAATTATACAGGAAGCTTTTAATCAAGAAGTGCATTATGTGGGACAGTGATGATCATTTCATCCAACACTGTACACTTCCTAAAGTTCAGGAATTTAAAAAAAGCTATTTTCCTAGTTCTGTTATATCTAAACTAAGTAGTAATTACTAATCAGAAAGATGTAGTTTTTATAATTTCTTTTTCTCAAAACTATTCAGAATAATCAGTAGACATTGTCAATCATCAAAAGCTCCTGAAAGCGTAACTGAGGGCAGGAAAAATGATCCTGATTAACCACATGGTTGCATCTGAATCTCCCAGACATATGAAGCAGGAAATTCTTTCTTGCAATGTGATAAGCAGCATCTTGTAAAAGAAAAGAGAAAGGAAAAAAAAAAAAGGCAAATAAACCCCAGAATATTAGCATATTAGCTAATTGGACACATACTTTCATCCATCAGATGTGGAGATAGCCAGTTCAGAAAGAGTCAAGACTTGCAGTTAATTGGGCAATTCCTTTTTTAGTGTGCGAGACCATCATTGCCTTCTGCAGCATCAATATAAAAGTATGAAATATGGTATAGGCAAGAGTTTATTGGTCTAAGATTAGGTAAAATAAATAATAGTAGCAGATTAATTTCTAGTTCCACAGTTAACATTGCCCCTTATTGTCCATTTTGTTTTTCATCATTTATCTCTTCTCCCAGGTCTCATGAATTGTATAAAATGCTTCATTTAGGAAACACCACATCTAACCAGGTCTCTTCCCAGATCCAGCACCAAGAAAAAAGAAAGGAGTACAGTCACTCTGTGAGCATCTGCCAGCTTCCTCCAAGCTGCTTCAGGTGGAAGAGATTAGAAATAAACACTTGCACTAAAATTTCTTAGCAAGCAGCTCTTAAAGAACATGAATTAAAATGATTGCTTGCTGGATGGGCCAGCAATCATAAAACTAAGAAACACGAATCTGAGACATCACCCAGTTATGCAATATGTATCGCTCTTATACCTCAGTGAAGCCACACATCACTGAAAATGGTGCTAGCTATTAATCAGCCAGATTCTTGCACTTCAAAAGCAAACCACTGATCATCAAATGACTTCTCATTGCCTGTCAGGCAGACCCTAGAACATCCAGCACAACACACTAGTTTTCTTCCTTTTCCAGAAGTGGTTAGGAACTTTCAAAAACCAGGATTAGCAGAAACTTCCCTTTGGTCACTTCCCACTCACAGCATGTTGCAATTTAAAAACATGAATTTTAAAACCAAATGGTTTTAAGTTCTGCTGAGATGGTTCAAACTTTAAAAGAAATTGATTTCTCACAAGAGCAGATCTTTCCAGACCTCAGCCTCAGGGGCTTCAGTGCTAACTACCACAAGAAAGCTTGACCAAACTCTGGAAACCCATGACCATCCTATAAGCACCAACTTCATTTTTAAGAGATTCTCAAATAAAAGTATAAAAATTAGGAGGGTGATAACGTTAAACTCATGCAATGTCACAGGAAAGACTCTATGAAGACAGAACTATCTGCTTGCTTTCCTCCTTTCTCTTTCCAGACCAAGTTTTCAGACAGCAGCTTACGTACCCCTGGACAACACTGCACTACACTGAGTCACTGTCACCACTGAGTTCATACTAGAAATTCACCTTTGAACAGGGTATCCCAGTCCTACCCACTGTCTAGGCTTTGGTTCAATTTCTGAAGTGGTTGTAGAGCACACAAGCTGGATTCCTTCCAGGTGAAGTCAAACCAGGTGCAACAACTACTTATCAGTGCTCAGTCCATATGATCAGACTAGAGTAGCCTCCAGTAAACTCCCTACATGTGAAGCATGGGTATGGAATCCTCTGCACCAAATGTTTTTCCTTTGAGAATTGCTGAAAATTAGCTCCACTACTTTCCAACATATATACAATTGGCTGTAAGGGTTCCCCCAGAGGCAAATTACTCATATGTGCTCAGTCACCAACAAAACCAAAACTTTTTAAATGCTCTCACTGGAGAATTTCATTCTTCCTGGTTCTGTAAATCAACAAGATCAAAACCAACTGCCCTAGATAGTTATTACTACAAACAAACAAAACAAAAACTATATATGTTTTATTTTCAGAAGCAGAAGACTGCACACATTCTTTCTGCATCTCTGTCACAGGCAAAAAAAAAAAAAAAAAAAAAAGAAAAAAAAAGAAAATAACTTCACCATCCTGCTCTAAAAGCCAAGTGGAATTCTTTGGGAGTACTGCATCCCTCACCAAAGAACAGTGGCTCTACAGCTTATGCCTGTTGTTTCAAGCCAGTGGAAAATCACTGCACAGGGGAGCATATTTAACCAGCTCACATTAGCAGAAATTGAAGACTATCTGTAAGTCCAGAGAGAAAGTGCTGAAAGTGCAATTTTCACTTCGCCTGTTCTACATTAATGATTCATTTTATGTCAACTGCAGTAATTGCTGCTCAGATCCTTACATCTTTATCACAGCTGGAGGAAAACAAATTCAGAATTAATTATTTACATGAAAAAAAAAAAATATGCTTTAGATTGCTATTGCATACCTACCAGTTACTAATTCAACTGAACTTTAGTTAGAACATATACCTTGACCTAAACTTAAAGCTTTCACCTATTCTGTACTTACATATAGCCTCAAAATATGACAACCTTGCATTTCTAAAGTTATATTAATAAAAATCCTCTTTGCTTTATTTCTAGAAGTCCAGTTATTTGAATCAAATATTTATCTTATTTTTCTAAAAAGAGAAGAAAAAGCCAACCTCGTCTTTCAAAAACCATACCTGTGTTTTACAAAGCCTTCAGTGAATAAATACACCTCTAGTCCCGAACTAAAAGACATCTTGCTTCCTCTAAAAATAAGTAACTGGGCTAATAATCTTCTTAAATTCCTTATTATATGCCCTTTTTGGGGTGTATTGAAACATGAAAGAGCAATTGTTGAAATTGTAACTCAATACAGAATCACTGAGACTCAAACAAGGACAGGCTTAGTATCACATCCCTAATATACCATTTTATTTGAAAGACATTAGTACTTCTGTGATGCAGTGGCCTTCCCATATTCAGAAGAAGAACTACATGCCTGCAATAGCATACCGTGATTTGTCCCCTGGTCTCTCAATGCAGCATTAGCAGCTTAATAGCCTTTGGGAATGCCAAACACACTGGTTGAGGGCAAGTCCCTGCCTCTACCGAAACCTTTTTCAGCCTTCAGAGAACTTTTAGAAAAGCACCGGTACAAAAGCCAGAATACTGTGTGGTATCTAAGCTTCTCTAAGTCAGCCTTTGAACACAGTAGAACAGAACATGGAACTATTTTAATAGAAGCTAAATTATTGCAAAACATGAAAAAAGTACCAGCTTAAAAAACCCAAAAGTTCATTTATCTTGTGTCTCAGTGGGGTTCTGCCCCTTTATCATTCTGCTTAAAAACAAAGTGCAAAAGAAGTCCTATGGGAACAGCTGGACAAATATAGCACAGTGCTAGTTTCAGATAGTACATTCACTTTGTCTTTTGCATTAATATTATCATCCAGTCCTGTAAGTCAGGAAAAAGTCTGCCACACACTACAGCCCAGCTGTAGAGGGAGTGTCCCCAGAGCATCTACCCAGAGGTTGACAACCTGCAGGCAGCCCTAAGGCACCTACACTCCATCTCCTTGCATATCCAAAAGCATCACACTTCAGGCAGATGGAGCAGCCATGCAGTACACAGCTGGCTGGAAAGGCAACCTTTCACTCAGAAGGAAATTCTGAAGTTTCTAAACTATTCTAAACTTCACCAGCCAAGTGAAACTTGTGATACCAACTGTACTGCTTTCTGGCATGCAGCTGCATGGCAAAAGCCTGGCTAATGGCAAGTGTCACATCAGAGTTAACAGAAACTTAGAGGTAGTAATGGAAATAATTTTCCAGCCTTTGCCAGCTAGGGATATAGTTTCTATTAAAAAGGAAAAAAATTAATAAGTCAATAGTGACAAACAGAGCTGACTAACAGGCACATAGCTTTGCAACACAAAGTGTGCTATTTGCCAATAACATATTAAATCAATTGCTACATAACTCAGTCACAAATCAATAAAACTAACTCAGTTATTCTTGCTCCTACGTAAACATTCCAAATGATTTAAAATATGGCACTATATTTACCTGATTTATCAGGGTAGAGTTTGGAAGCAGACAGTCTGCACAGTACAAACATTCTCAGAGCTCCATCTGCAAATCTGGAAAGCAAAGTGTTAGGTGACCTACACCAAAGCTATTAGGCTGCTCCCACACAAGAAATATCATGTGTTACCATACAAAGCTGGTTATCTACAGGCCTTTATATGCCCCAATATGACAGATTTCATTTTCCTCATTTTCTTTATCAGGAAAACTGCTATCATCTTAGAAACTGGAGATGATCTTTGCTTTTTTCAGTTGTGCAGGTAAAAAAAAAATCAAAGACTAAAAGTTGGACTTTGCAGAAGTTATTCAAGAATGTGCTTAACCTGTCAGCAGTACTAAATAAGTGAAAAAAATTATAAGCCCACCCAATTCGTCAAGATACATACCCATGCTTATGTTCCAACCAAAAACATCTTCAGCCCACTAATTAAAACAGCACAACAGCTAAACAATCAGAGATGGCAAACTCCTGGAAAATGCTGATTTCACATATTGGTTCAAACATTCAAATTACATTTATGTTAAGCTTTAACAAAAAAACCATAAAATCTATAATGCATAATATTCTCAGGTGAATGCACATTCAAATAAGAACAGTATACCCGTTTAAACATATGAAGCCAAAATATGCCCATAGAGTTTAAAATTCTTTTTGGGAACAAAATTTTTAAAGCATTTTAATTACACAAAGTTTGGATTACTTTCCACTGAGTCTTTTAACATTCCCATTACATCATCAGCTCTTTTTGTCCTCCAAAGCCTTTGTACTGTGTTTACCAGACACAAGCCTAAAATGTTGAAGCCAGAATTTCTGAAGATCTGACAAAACTCTTTCATCTCCAGGGTGATCTGCACAGTGTGGAAGAGGCCCTGTACAGCTCTTCAGTCCTTTGCCCACTGTGCTCATAGCAGCTTCAGCTCTTCAGCCTCCTCTGTGCTCCAGTTCTTGATTCCTTAGCTATGTGTTATAACTTAATGAAGGGACCATCTCACTGGTAAATCAGTGACCTTGCTGTGTGTGACGTTTCCTATGTTCCAGCACAGTAAAAAGATGAGTATCATAATCTGGTCCCTAGGGCCCTTTTCCCTAAACTAAATACAGTATATATGTGAACTGTCTATGCATGGAAAGGCAGCTTTCATATCAAAAATAAAACATAAACCCACTCTAAATGCCAAACAGACATAAAAGAAATGATGTGTGAATCCTTTTAAAAACAGTACCTGTCTATACGTAACTCTGGACAGACTACAGCAACATGAGAGACTACAGCAACCCCATGAGACATGACTTAAAGACAGCCACAGGGAGTGGAAAAATACAGAATGAATTCTTCCAACAAATCAGGAAAAAAATGAGTCAAGTGCAAGCTATATAAAAAAGGGCTGAAATATTCTGTAAGTCTGCTTCAGATTTTTCCACAGTATCAAATACCTAAACTCTGTTGTTCAACAGGTAATTCACAACTAAATATCTGCAAGAAGTGATCACAGAAAGGTAATACAGCCCAAGAAAATGTCCCAAGACTGTTTCAAATCAGTGTGGACTTCAAGGCATAGATCTGCAACAACTGATGTTGTAATGTAGAGAAAGACATTAGAATTTACAGAAAATTATTCACTAGCAAAACAATGTACCATCTTTTTGCTATGAATTGAATCAGCATTCTATTACACTAACTTTCCTACAAAGAAATAGATGAACCTTGGTTGCATCCCCTGAGTCACTGGCTGGTGTTACCCAAACACCTCAGGGTTCATCAGTATGTGCAAACCAGCAGTATTATTGTATATTATTTTTATTTATAAGCTAGGTAGAAGTTATTTCTAGAGTCACTATTCCTCTGAAAGAAGGAAATTAATTTGAATTTATACCTGAGCAAAAATTACTGCAGGAGGACCGGATATGGTTGGAGCAGTCTGTGATGTCCATCCTATAAAACTCTTATTTTGAATGCCCTGCAGAGCTTCTACAAACTGAGCTGAAACATCACAAGCTCTTGAATTGAAGCTTTAGGTAGAGGCCTAGAGCCAGACTGACAAGAGTCTGTCTGTACTGAAGTTTTGGTTTAGTTAGAACTGTCACATCTCTATTCTTAAAATGGAATTGTTTAAATAATTTACAATATGCTAAGTGTGTGAAGGGCATGATCAAGGCACTGTTTCCAGAACAGGAATATATGTGTCACTTACTGAAAAAATCAGATTACTTTATTGTGAAAGGTAAAAATCTCTGCATATGAAGATTCAGCTGTTATCTGAGGCAAATACATTCCTGTACTCCACAGTTAGGGTTAACAAACAAGAAATACCAGCTTTAGTAACCAGATTATAATTGCAGGGAGACCTATGCTGAACCAGCTTCCATGGACTTCTACTGGCATAAGGACTCCTATAGTCCTCCTTCTATAACAGAAAAATGGAATATTTATATGGTATTAACAGGGAGACCAGCACATCCACTGGATCTGTGAATAGAAATGACATGTTTTCAGAAAGACCAGCATCATGTTCCCTGGAAATTCTGAGTATGAGTAAGAAAGGAAGAACAAGCATGAAGCATTTGTGATGTTATCCCTCAAAGCCCACGAGATGACACTGTACATTCAGCTGGGCACGTTTTGATCATTCCTGGCTCTCCTTAAATTGCCAAGGTAGATGTGTGATAAATTTCTGCTGAGAAAAACATACCAAAGCAAGGACAGCCTGCTCCTGTGCTAGGCTGTTCTCATTAGTAAAAATGTCTTTGTCACACCCACTCTGAACTTCTCATTTCAACTTTTGCAAGTTGCCTTTTGCCTCGGGCCCACTCACGGCTGGTCATTCTCCTCAACAACCTCCCCACTAGCATGGGGGCCTGCTGCTGGGTGCTCCCAAAGCTATCCCTGCTCCAGGCTGAACCAGCCCTAGTCCAACAGCCTTTCCTCACAAGGCAAGGGCTCCCACCCTGACCATCCTGGGGGCCTCTGCTGAATCTCTTTAATGCACTGGGGTGGGGGTTGTCCAAAGCTGCACACAGCAGTCTAAATTTGGCCTAATAAGTGACAAGTAAAGGGGCATTATCTCTCCCTTTATTCTGCAGTTAATGCAGCATGACTGTAGGTTTTGTGATCACAAGATTTGTCCTTGTGTTTGTTTCCCGAGCTGCATACATTTGTGTATGTGCATTTTATACAGGTATCTTTTACCTTGTTTTATCATTCCTGAGATTGTACCTGTCACTATGCATCCTCACCTATGGTATCCTTACTTCCCATGTTGTTCCTTATTTAAGCTCTCCTGACCAGGCTGGCCAGCTTGTTGGCAAAGATGCTCTTGCCTCATTTGGTCAGGTAGATGCTCCTCGTCCTTGCAATCCTTGATCTTCAAAGAGGGTTCTGTGGCTGTAAAAAGTTTTCTGTCTATGACACCAGTTCTAGCATAGACATGCTAATCTATTTCCCATCTTTCCTGGTGCTACACAGATTTCTCCCCTCCTCCCACAGACAGGCCACTGCATTCCCTGCTTCAACCCCAGCCGATCATCCAGGGCTCTGCTGAAGGCCCATGTTGGCCCAGGGGAGCTGCTGGAGAAAAGACCCTGCCCTGCAGAACAGCACCGCACCATCTTCAGCAAAGTTTGGCCAATCTCTAATTGCTTAAAGATTCACACAGTTTCCTTAATGAAGATTCTTCCTCCAAAAATACCCAATATCTGTCCCCTCAAAGAATCAGCTTCTGGAATCAATGGGGCCCATCCAGATCCAACACAGCAAACCCCAAGTGTCATTACAGTTGTAGGAAATCTAATAAATTAGGACAGTCCCGTCCCTTCATACAGTTGCCTTTTGAAGGAAGTGCCAGTATCCAATTTATATTCTGCACCTAGCTATAACACAGGTCCATACCACTGTACAGCTTTTCAGTCTAATAACAACTAAGAAAAAGAGAAGCCCATACGACTTGCAGGAGGCTCAGAACAGCACCACAAGCAGAGAGATGCAAACAGGGCAGAGGCATACAACAGCTGTAGCCACTGAGAGTAGAGTACATAAAATTATTCAAGAGTACCAAGCAATAAATAGACTTTTTATAAAGTGAAATTTTTCACTCCCAGTGGTGATGGCAGTGCAGTTTTGAGAGTTGTGAAAGCCCCCAAGAGATGGCAAATAAATAAATGCACTTTTAATCACTGCAAAATGCTGATGATTGGTTTTGTCCCAAATCTTATTGAAAGGCTTTTTTCATATATTGTATCTAACAGTCAGTCTCATATATATATTTCAGAAACAAGCCATTATTATATATCAATACTAATATAATGACTGTTAGCTACCAAAAGGTTTTTTCAGAAAAAAACTTCCTGCAATATATTTCAAATTGAACATGAATAAGCACTTTTCTGCAGAAAAAAAATGCTCTACTGAGACTTTAAAAGCAACTCTGAATTCAATTTCTCTCTCAAAAAAAAAAAAAAACCCTGATGTTGTTCTCTGCTTCCCAGCTTTGCTCAGCTCACTTGTGGACATTTTGGTTATTCTCACTCACCCTGGACAAATGGCTCTAGGTGGCCCTGCATGAGCAAAGGGAGTTGGAACAGGTGACCTCCAGAGGTGCTCTCTAAACTCCACCATTCTGTGGTTCTTAGATGTTATAAAGTCCTTACCCAGTTGGCACTTGAAGGGGGAAAAATGTGAAAGGGGAATAAAAAGAAAAACAAAACCAAACAAACTGTATGAAAAGAAGAGCAGGCTTTTTGTTTGAAACCTGATTTTTGCCATTTTGTTTACACCATTTCCAGACTTAGAACAGAAGCAATACTAAGCTTCTCTATCTCATGGTCTGTGTGAGCTCTATACTCCCACACTACATCCCCCCTTTAAAAAGAGAAAGTGTTGGCTTTTACCTCTCCAACAAGATGGTGTAACTGAGCTGTAACTCTCCTGTGCTGCGCAGTAATATTAGTTACTGATGATCACAGAAAACCTTTACAAAGTCTCAGGGTGAAGCTTCAGGTATTTGTTATGACAATGACATTTTGAAAAGTGTAAAAAGGTAGACAGAAATTAGGAAGTCTCCCTTAAATCAAAAGTATTTTTTAATTCTGTTCTTAAATGCTCAGCTCTGGCTGCTCTCCAAGAGCAGAAAACAAGCTAGCTGTTTGCAAAAGTGGGAACCAGCCATGGGTGAATGTCACATATAGTCCAAACAAATCCATTTTCTACTCTGTAAATGAGAGTAATAACTGATTCTTCCTTGAAAGCGAAAATTTGATATTTCCAGAAATCACATTAGATTTTTCCCCAGTTATAAATTCATGTTTAGACCTCATTCTACTGACAAATGTTTATATATTAAAAGGAAAATACCAATTCACTTGATTAAGCATGAAAAGCATTTTTTTTTTTTTTTATGCTGGATGCAAGGGCAAATGTAAACATTTTGAAATAGTGGGGGTTTAAATATTTACTCTGCATAAAGAATAGTAACAAGCTGTGAATTAAATCAAAGTAACAATATGCTATCCTAGTAATCTGCAAATAAATTTCACTCCCATCAAACATCACTCATTTAAAACACTTCCATTAGATAACATTTTCTTCTTACCCTGTTCCTTTATAGTCCCACTGTTTTCCTATTTTAAGTCAAATTGTTTTCTGTTTGACCTTAAGAAACAAACAAACAAAAAAAAAAAGATCAAGAGCAAACAAAATAAATAAATAAAAATAAATGAAAACCTACAAACTCTTTAGTGAGGTCCCTGAAGGCTTTTCGTTGAAGGATCAGAGATGAGTGCCATTTTCTAGCTGCTAACATTCTTTTTAAATTGTTATTATGATTAGTCACACAGGATTTAAAAAGGCTGGTACTTGGGAAAAATAAAAAAGACTGCAAGAGTTAATGTATTTTTAAAACGATGTCAAATAAAACCAATACAATATTCTGATTTTTAAATTCATACACTCAAGTTTGGATTTGTAGCTGCAAAGACAGGTGTATTTTTATAAATCACCTTTAGCTATTTCACCTAGGTACACATGGAAAGGCAGTCAAAATAAGTAAGAAAATCGCGCGTCTATTTCAAGGTACAAACTACAGATAAGAGTTAGAAAAGCTTCATCTTAGAGAAACCTCAATTCCTAAAGGATTTTCCCAATTTACTAGAAATGAAAGTTTTTTCAACACACAAAAAAAAACCCCAAACAAAACAAAACAACAAAACCAAAAACCACCAAAGCAAAAATGGGAGTTTCAGTCAGTTTTAGAACCCCACATAGGGTAAGGACACTAATTTGATCTTGGCACACTACAGTCAAGGTAAACAAGCTCAATTTGAAGGCAATAAACACGTCAGAGTTATGAGCTAGATTTTCAGCTCATTTGTGCTACCTGAGAATCTCAGTCATATATTTGTGCAACCACTGTGGGCAGATGTTGCTTTGCTGCCATGGTGCTATGTAAGAGCAATAAACACCTCACTTGCAACTCTTAATTATAGATGACAACATATAAATCACTAGCTTGTTGCAGCATCAGAAGCTTCAAGATGTGATCCATCATCTCTATATCCCAAGAAATAAATTAACCCCTCTGTTTTGTTTATCAGAAGGCATAGATTTATTACATTTATTTATAAGCATGATACCATTGCAAGAAACAATTAGGGCCATGCTTGTCTTAAATACTGCTTTCATCCACTCTTCTGCCATTACCTGTACTGTATTGCACTAATGCCATTTTACACCCATCCTATGCAAGCACAAAAGAACAGAAGGTGCAAAGCAGTGGAGAATCAAGTACTGCATCTTAATACAGAGTGAATCCTGTGGGATATTTGCTCATACGAAGAGCAGTCCTATTCATGAGCTTCACAGAATCTAAGAACGAGTTGGGACACTAAAGATCATCTAGTTCCAGTCCCCCCTGACATGGGCAGGGACACCTTCCACTAGACCACGTTGCTCAAATTCCCATCCAGCCTGACCTTGAACACTTCCAGGGATGGGGCATCCACAACCTCTCTGGGCAACCTGCTCCACTGTCTCATCACCTTCACAGTAAAGAACTTCTTCCTAATACCTAATCTAAATCTACCCTTTTCCAGTTTTAAGCCATTACCCCTCAACCTAGCACTGCACTCCCTGATTAAGAGCCTCTCCCCATCTTTCCTGTAGGTCCCCTCTAAGTACTGGAAGGCCTCTATAATGTCTCCCCAAGGCCTTTTTTCCCCCAGCCTGAACAACCCCAAGACTCTCAGCCTGTCCTCATAGGGGAGGTACTCCAGACTTCTGATCATCTTTGTGGCCCTTCTCTGGACTCACTCCAAAAGGTCTATGTCTTTCCCACACCAGGGGGCCCAGAGCTGAACACAATACTCCAGGTAGAATCTCACCAAAGTGAAGTAGAAATGGAGAATCACCTCCCTCAACCTTCAGGCCACTCTTCTGATGCAGCCCAGGATGCAATTTGCTTTTTGAACTGCAAGGGCAGATTTCTGGCTCATACTCATCCTTTCATTCACCAACATCCCCAAGTCCTTCTCTGCAGGGCTGCTCTCAATCCACTTATGGCACAGCCTGTCTCTGTGTTTGGGATTGCCATGACCCATGTACAGGACCTTGCACTTGGCCTTGTTGAACTTCATGATGTTCACATGGGCCAACCTCTCAAGCCTGCCAATGTCCCTCTGGATGGCACCCCTTCCCTCCAGCATTATTGACTGCACTACACAGCTTTGTGTCATCAGCAAACTTGCTGAGGGTGCACTTGATCCCATTATCCATGTCAAAGATGTTAAACAGCACCAGTCCTAATACTGACCTCTGATTTTCACGAAGTAAAGAAAAAAAATCTTACAATATAATCCAGGCATTTAAGATTAAATATTCACTGAAAAGCATCAAGTATATATATAATGTGTGTATCTGTATATATGCACAAATTTGGGTTTTGTCCAAATGACCAGCTACTGTAATCTAGGCAGAAGTGGTTCTTCAGATGCTCGCTCTTAGATGTTATGAAGAAGCCTGAAACACATTTGGAAATTTAACTGCCTCAAATGAACAGTGACAATCCAGTGTCAATAAGACAATCAGAATTTGATGAGGAAAAAAATAATATTGACAGCTGAAATCAGTTTAAAACCCAGGGTACTGAATAAGGGTTTCCTGCAATTATTATAGTTCACTATTCTCTAGGCTCACCCATGTTGTTTTACAATATAATAGTCATAAAAGTCGAGCATGCAGGCAGGAGCTTTTTGATGGAAGTGAAAACTGTCTGGGCTGTAGGGACACTGCCAGGAAGAACAGCAGGTGAACATACTAGTTATTTGTGTGTCATAGTGTTCTATATCCACAGCAGGACTGAATGACTCTTCAGAAACAAACATCCTTGACCATCATCACTGTGATCACCAGCATGAAGCTCTATGTTGCTACTGATGATACAAATGTAGACCTTTATAATCCAGCTGAGCAAAAAAAGCCCAAATACTAGACTATATCTACACATATTGAAAAGGCAATGATGAATGCTTTGCTGTTTCCTATGAAAAAGACATTCAATACAAAATATTTGGGGGACATTTTGTCTCTCCTTTTCAGAAAGTTTCAATTGCCAGTTAAGTGCACAGTTTTTCCCAGTAGCACAGAGCTGGGGATTCATGATAGGCCAAAAGCCCTGCAGACAGAAGTATTTCTGGTATGTTAGCATTTTGACCAAAAATATCCTGC
This sequence comes from Ceryle rudis, assembly GCA_033439905.1. Lineage (NCBI taxonomy): Eukaryota > Metazoa > Chordata > Aves > Coraciiformes > Cerylidae > Ceryle > Ceryle rudis. Next base: position 48,577 of record JAAGNO010012630.1, on the reverse strand, counting down.
TACTTGACACCAAAAAAACCCCTAAAGTATTACATATCTGAACAAAGTTCTGAAAGCACAAGATTACTGAGAAAAGTACCCAACAATAAAACAGCTGCTCAAAAACCAAGCAACCAAAACCCTTTCCAGTCTGTAACATGATGCATATTCTCACAAGAAACCTGGTATTGCTTTTGGTAGTAGACAATCTTCACTGAAAAGGATCAGTAGGATTATGCAGTTTCAGAAATTAATCCTCCATAAGGTTCCAGGAAGGGCTTGTGATTTCTCATACTTTTTGTGAAGAAATAAACCCCTGATTTCAGTGAGTTTATAATCACACTCCAATTAAATTATAAGGTGTAAAATAAGCCTTACTGCAATAGATCAGATATTTCCAATACAAGGCCCAGGTCATTGCTGTCTTAAATCCAAGGATGATGAAAAAAACCAAAACCAATTACAACAGTAGTAGCACTTGCCTTTCCTGCCCATCCCTCAGAGAAGCAGAATCTACAGGGTAGCTCAAAGGATAAATATTCACAGTGCTGCTCTAGCCACACCCAGTTGCACCAGGCTTGTGTCACCAGTCTTTATGAGGGCAGCAGCAGACCCACTCCCTTCACTACACATACTCTGCCAGTTTTAAGATTAGTGCTTCATAAGATATATTTTTGTGTCAATCCTTGCAGCAAGGCAAAGAAGACTTGGATGGATACAAGGCCTAATGCGATCTGCAGAAGTCATCAACAGCTTATCCACTGCATTAAGCTCTGTGTAAACAGCCAACGTACTAAAAGCTGGTTTAAGTTTCCTCAAATTCTCTGCACAATTGATCCATAATCATCAGAGTGCTCACTGAAGCTTAGTATCCTGCTTTTTCCCATTGATGGCAAACTGCCTGTTCAGTTCCCAACCTGTGTTTCAGCCAACCTTGTGCTCAGTGGAAAAGGCTGTTCTAGAAACAGTAATACAGTTGTACATGGTATTCTAGTGTTTGATTCCTTTGAGAGTTATTGTTTTCTATCAACTCTTGGGGGTTATATAAATTGAGGCTTTAAACTGAACCCTGTCTTAACCTCCCAAACATCTGTATGAGATAGGTTTTCAAGCTCTCCTGCTGTTTGAAACAAGATTGCTGAACTCACTACAAGGTAATCCCCATGTACATGCACTAACATCACAAAAATCAACATCAAACTTGAAAAAAAAAAAATGGTAAATCAGCTAGCAAACTTGCTAAAGAAGCCATGAATCGGGAGATCAAAGAGACAACAATCCTCTCCTCCAAAGAGTGAAAAGGCCAAAGACAGAAGTGAGTCATTGTGGAGAAATATACGACTGCCATCACCAGTGTCTGTGCTTCATTAATTAGTTTCTAGGACTAATCAGTTAATTCAGTTTCATAGGGCTGCCAAATACTTTTCCTTTAGAAGCCAAGGATAATAGTAGGTGCAAGTTAGAAGTTCCAAGTTCTGATGAAGAGCATATCCAGGTAGAAAAAATATAAATCCTTTTATTTCATAATTAATTTGCAAGAAAAAAAAGCAGAGCTGTGTGATCCTGTTAGTGGGAATCAGGGAAAGAAACAATTGGGGTAACTATCAGATCTGTTCAAACTAAACCACTTGTTTGAAACATACAAACCATGTTCTAAAAAGAAAAAAAATGGTTAAAAAAATTATTTCTGTAAACAACAGCACCAGTTTTAAGAAACATTTTAATATTCTATCTGTTGACATTTTCTCTCCCAAATCAGCACATAGGTAAGCAACTGTGTAGCCTTGGAGGTAGCATTTTTATTTTAAACACAAAAGATTGAATAACCATTAATTCCTCTGAAATAAGAGGCTTCAGGACACAGGATGTGTGCTATTTTCCTTACAGATGGGCCTAAACAACAACTGTCCAGAATTCACTACGATGAATTTTGTTCTTTGAACTATTTGAGTTCAAGCTACTACTGCATTTTAATTTAAACAAATAAACACAGCACCCTACCATGTCACTGATGAGAAAATCAACAAAGCTTAGTCTAAAAAATTGATTCAGAGGATTTTTTTGGTCCATTAGAAAGTGCATTGGTGCCTTGTATCTTCCCTACCAATTGCAGTGATCTGCAGGATAATGAATCCAAGTGAACAACGGTTCATTTATTTCTTGACTAGAAAATGCACAGTTGTCTTGAGCTCACACAAAATAGTTTTTAAAGGAAAACCCATTAAACTGGAACATATGTTACTTGTTCTCATATTGTTTCTAGCAGAACAGTGACATGAAATTCTGAGCTTAATTAAACTTAAAAATATAAGGCTGTCTTTAAAACAATGTACCTGCATTTCTCGTGCTTCCTTCCTCCATTTCTCACAGCTTGGTTTTTTAAGGCTCAGAAAATCCTATGCTCAGAGAAGATGGGAAACTTGCAAATTATTGCTACCTTGTACATGGGGGTATCTACAACAGCTTTCAAAAGATGCCAAGTACTTTTAAATTTCTCTGTCTTTCTACTTTAAACATTTTTCAAGGAAGGGTTCCATTGTGTTGTTTTACCCTAACAATACATAGGGCGCTCATCTGACGCTACAGAGCTGCCAGGTTGTGGCTGTCCCTCTCACCCCACAACACTGCCCTGGTTCCACTGAGCAGAAAGATTTATGCCACCGTCCAACCCTCCAGCAAAGAGCACACATGTAACTTCAGAAAACAAGAGGTACCATGAATTTTGACAGACAGCCTGTCTGCTTAGACACGAGCATGCATGTGTTGAAAAATCAGAGCACCAGTTTATTACTGTCATTAAGAAGTTTATAAGCATCCTCACGGGGCAAAGAAAAAAAAACAAACAATACAACACTGCAGTTGCAAACATATTAATGTCACCTATGAGAAAAAATGGTAGACTTCAATACCTGTTCACCTTCCTAAATTAAAGCATTTTTATCATTCTTTTTCCTCCAGAAACAGAATTAAGTTCAGTAATTCAGAGGGTTCATTCTCCTTGAAAACACCCGCATGAGGTACACCTCTCATTTCAACTTTACTCTACTTGCATGAGCAGGATACTCCACTGTTCTGTACACACTGCATAATTTATTGTTCCACAGTTCATTCCCTAGAAAGATGCTTTTGAGCATGTTTATTGTTATCTCTTTCTTTTCATCCCTTCATTGGTTGATATACTGATATCAGAGGACTTACAAGAGAGGTTTGAGATATCAAAGGAAATCAGGTCAGTATCTTTTTCCTCAGAAAAAGCCCTGAAATCAGAGGTGTTGGGAAGTACTGCTTGAGTAATTACTCCCAGGTTGCACTGCAGCAAGAGACTCAAAGAAATCCACAACAGAAGGTGCAATGACTGGATCCTCCACAGAGTGCTCTGACAGCAAGATGAACTATTACATTTATAGATGACAAATTCATCTTTAGAAGTCCCATAGTGAAAATGGTTGGTGGGTAAGAGAATATGCTGTCAGATAATCACTACAGACTTGCTCCACCCTTCTGCTCTCCCCAAGGCTCATTCTTTTAGCCACTGCTGAGGGAGAAGGAAAAAAAAAATTCTCAAAGACAGCCTGCTGAAAAAGACTTGGACTGCAGTCAAACAATTTCCCCCGTGACCACCATTATAATGCCTTTAAGTTCACATCTAATTATTTTCATTTTCTTAATACCAGAAATCATGACTTCTTCTGAAATAAATTTTGCTTTTTGCTGCCACCATCTAAGACATTAGACTTGTTCCTTAAATATCATGGCACAAGTTTATTGAAAGAGAATAGTAAGATAGGTCAGAGAGTTTGCTACTACAATTTAAGAGGTATTGTAGTAAAAGCTGAATAAACAAGTTAGGCTAGCCCAATGTACATAGATACTGCATAATACAACTTTGTGGTGCATGAATAAGACGCTAATTATAAGGTCATGAATTCTAGATACTGGATAAAGGATTTTTGCCTTAAACTATTACCAAAAAAAATATATATATACACACACACAAAAGGCACACTTCAAGTTTACAAGATGGTGGGGAAAAAAAATCCTGAACAGGAAAGGAATAAAAATCAAGAAACAGCAATGTAGCTTATAAAGGTCTGACAGAAGCCAGCAGAAAATAAGTATTTATGGACTCTAACTATTACAGGGTCTAAAGTAATTATTTATGAGCTCTAAGATGAGCCCAAAGCCAAGTTTTGCAGCCAAGTTCTGCACTTCCAAAGCCAGGTTTTATTGATGAGTGTCACCTACAACTTTACAAATGGCATGTCTGTCTGCAGTCCTCTTCCACATCTGAAGGAAGTCCTACCATACCATCAAACAAACTTCAGAGCTGTCTTATATCCCTTTCACGCCAATGGCTCCCTTGCATTTGAGCAGTGCTTGAGGATGCCAAACCCAGCAGAAATGCTACCATCACCATGAATACACTACAAGGGCTGCAGGAGATAACAATTCAGGATACGCAAGGCCATTAATTATTTAACATTTAGCTCCAGTAGGCAATTGTAGCTACATGCTGAGCCATGGCAGCTACTTTCCAAGCAAACACTTCAACTGAATGCTCCTCTACTTTCAAAACAGCCTTGCCTTTTTTAAATAATCTTTTAAAAGAAAAAACATAGCCTGCAGAAAAATGTTTCTTCTTTCAAAAACTGCTTCCAGCCGTGAAGATTTGACAGGAATTATAAACTCACTAGTACAGAAACAGCACACAAACCATTCCATATTATATTCTTTCAATCCATGTTTTACAGTCTCTATTACAAGCTTCTCTGTAGGTGCCTTCCAACTTACTGCCTGCTCTCCTGTTTCCTAATACTAAAACAGATTCACAAGATAAATGTTTTGTGCTATGAAAAAAAACTTCACCTTGCTTGTAAGTCCAAGTCCAGCCTTCACTTTGCAGTTCATTAAGGACTCACTGCAGCAGGCCAGGACTTTTTGAAGTTCCTTTAACTTATAAAAAGGGTAATACTACATTCCTATAGTAAAAACCTTAGTAGATCAATAAAGACAATGCTTCCATCAAGAAAAAAACCCCACACATTCTGTAGGCTGTTATTTTGGTTTCAGTTTTTTTAATCCAGCTTTGATAATTTTGAAAATATCTCCCCAAGAAATATCATGACTGACCTCTGATGAGCACTTGTAACAGATTTTTAGTTCCAAAGTCTAAAACCACAAAAGTATATAAGAAGTACATCTCCATTACCTCTACATCTTGGCAAGCCCAAGTTAATTGTCACTCAGTTTGCCTTCACTTTTGATTTATTTTGCTCTGAAGAAAAACAAAAGAAAGCCAGTAGAAACTCAGCTGGCCAAGTTCACAGAAGAAAAACATATGCATGTCTAAGTTTTAGAAGTTCCAAATAAACTTGCGTAACACAGGCTTTCACCTAATACAGAAAATAACAGAATATAAACATTTCAAAGAATTATCCTGCCAATGAATTTTGTCAAACAGATCTGGAAACTTTTGCCATTTCCTAATGCTTAAAAATGTGGATCTTCCAAATTACCCAGGAAAAAAAATCAAAGTTTGTCAAGCTCTCATTATAAAGTATGAGAGATTACAAGTAAAGTAATTAACCCTTAAATGGCAACTACAGCAGTATGCTTCAATCAAAACTTTATCGAAATCAGTGAGTCTGCAAGAAAGCCTACACCTGATATTTTTCCCCTTTTAAAATCAAAGTTCTTTCTATTTTTCTCAGAGTGAAGCTTAGTATTTTCTTGAGGGCACATGGTGTTTATTTCCCTTGCCTGACTTTTGTTCATTGACCCTATTCATCAGTCCAAAGGAAGCAATATAGCTTCCACAGTATCAGCTGTGACTGGACCCTGTTGTTTACAGAACCCAGTTCAGTAGGAAAGTTGCAAGCTCCACAGCATTGCAGAGTCTTGTTTCAGAACAGCTTTTTTTTAAAATCCCACTTCAGTCTTTTTTTGTGAGACTTCACATCAGCTCTTCTGTAAACTATAAAAAACATGCTTCAAGTGAGATCAAATATGTTGTATTAGCAGCCAAGAATAAAAGCAAGCACATGGACAAGCAGTTCTCCACAAGGGAGACACTTTGAAATGTGCTATAACTGCATATTAGAACCAGTAATGAATACTGAATTAGGAAAGGTGGCAATCTTCTTTTCTATTAGTGTTTTAATTTGGAAAGGGGATATTGGGAAAGAGGAATGATTTTAATGTTTAGAGTCTTAGTCTAGAAGTGGGCTCACACCTAAAAGGTCACCTGAAATTTCAGGAGGTATTTTTGCATCATCTCAGTGAGTCAATATCACAAATTAATCAGATCAATAAAAGCAAATTTTCTATTTATTCATGAGAATGGGAAGTTTTCTTATCTTTCCCTGGGCAAGCACGTGAATAGAAGCACTAGGGCCCTTGTTTCACCCACAGTTAACACCCATCATTTTGCTACCCAATAGCATAAGCAACACAAGATGCAATAATTGTAGCCTATATAGTCTCCAAACTCTCAATCTGTGCCAAGCTGCCTCCGTACCAGAAGAAAAGAAGATTGAAATCATGCTCCAAACTTTAAAGAGTCTTCTAAGCAAGATTTAGTAAGTACAGACAAATAAACCTGACACCTTCAGTTTTTCAGAACAACATTAGTGGACACATGAATCAGCACAACCCACCAAAGAATTGGCATAGCTTTTGTTAAAGGGAATCAGACCTCCCAGATTCCTGTTTGAGAGAAGAATCATGAAGCAGATGGACAAAGAAGATCCACTTGATACATTCTACTCAGATTGCCAAGAGCCCTTTGGAAGAACTTGAAAAGGAAATAAGCAGCCATTAGAAGAATTTCCCCTAGTTTAAATAAAGCTACTACTACTAATAATAAATCATTAAAAGTGAAAAGACAGTAAAGGAGCTTGCCTCCTTGCAAGTGAAATGGATAAACTCTCCAACACAGCAACTATGAGCATTAAATGAAACTAGCAGATCATAAGTGCAAAAACAAATAAAGGAGATATCACTTGTCGCATTTAAGGCCCAACCAGCAACTAAGCACCACGTGGGCACTTGTCAGTGAGGTGGGAGAAGAAAGTGCAATGAATGACTTGTGGGTCAAGACAAGGACAGGGAGAGATCGCTCACCACTTATGGTCACGGGCAAAACAGACTCAATTTGGGGAAAAATAATAAATTTTATTTACTAACAATCAAATCAGAATAATGAGAAATAAGATCAAATCTTATCAAATCAAACACCTTCCCCCCCACCCCTCCCTTCTTCCCAGGCTCAACTTTGCTCCCAGTTTCTCTAATTTCTACCCCAGTGGCAAATGGGGGTTATAGTCATTTCATCACATGTTGTCTCTGCTGCTCTTTCCTCCTCAGGGGGAAGACTCATCACACTCTTCCCCTGCTCCAGTGTGGTGTCCCTCCCATGGAAGACAGTCCCCTGTGAACGTCTCCATTGCGAGTCCTTCATGAACTGCTCCAGCAAGAGTCCCTTCCACAACATGTAGTCCTTCAGAAACAGACTGTTCCAGTGTAGGTCCCCCACAGGGTCACAAGTCCTGCCAGAAAACCTGTTCCAGCATGGGCTCCTCTCTCCACAGGTCTATAGGTCCTGCCAGGAGCCTGCTCCAGCCCAGGCTGCCCACAGACTCCTTTGGGCATCCACCTTCTCCAGCATGGGGTCCTTCACAGACTGCAGGTGGATATCTGTTCTGCTGTTAACATACATGAGCTGCAGAGGGGCAGCCTGCCTTACCATGGTCTTCATCGTGGGCTGCAGGGAACTCACTGCTCCATCACCTGGAGCATCTCCTCCTCTCCTTCTTCACTGGCCTTGGTATCTGCAGTGCTGTTTCTCTCACAACCCATTCCTCTTTCCACTGCAGGTTTTCTAGTAGTTTTTTTCTACCCTTCTTAAATATGTTAACATAGAGACACCATCACCGTCACTGATGGGCTCAGCCTTGGCCAGTGGCAGGTCTGACTTGCAGCCAAGGGGAGCTTCTAGCAGCTTCCCACAGGAGCCACGCTTGTAGCCCCTTCCCCACTACCAACACCCCACCACACTAACCGAAACCACCATTTCACATGTTGTTCAATCCAGCTGTGAAGCTTCTTGCCCCAAGCTATTATGAAAACTAAAAATCTGCAGACTAGACGAAGTCATGAAGGAGGGGAAAAAGTATATCCAGGTTGGATTACTAAATACAAAGACAGACAGATTTGTCTCAACACATCCATAAGACAAATCATTGGAACTTAGAAGACTGCTTGGCAAAAAATATCCTCATGTATTTGCCTTAAGACTTAAAAATCTTACACAGGCATATGCTATAGTCTCCAACAGAGAAAAGAACAGATTAAGCTCTGGTCTCATCTACAACACTGTTCCACTTACAAGTGGATATATCAGAGGTATCTTATGTAAGACCTTAAGTACAGGTCTTAAGATGATAGCTCACAAGTGCAGATAGGCCTTTAAACACATAAAATAGAGAAGTAGCTCTAAAACAAAGGGCTAAGAAGGAACAATAGGACAACCATACGCAACTGGGATATGTTCCAGTTTTGTCAAATTTCACCCAGTTACTTATAAGCATTTGAATTCTGTAGAAGACAGAGCATGTAGAAACGTAAGGAAGAGAGGACATTATGGAGAGAAGACACAGGGGATAAAAAATTTACTCCAAATGTTCATTGAAAAAAGTGGCTGTGAAAGAAAGGTCTGAAACCAGAAAAGAAGTCCTCTGATAAACTAATGGGAAAGAAAAACCCTTTCAGTGCTGGAATAACAACAGGAAAGGAAGGATGGGAGAACCACCAAGCGAGGGACAGAAAACTTGACACCAAACTAAAAGGAACTAAAATACCATAAAGCTTTCCCTTCTTAAATTTCTTAAGTGAAATTTCAGCAGTCCTGATGCAAATCCCTACCTGCATCCAAGAAAGCAACCAAGAAAGATAGCACAAGCTGTTATACCTGAGAGATGGGAATCTGTGGGAAACAGGACTATCAGAAGAGAGATGTGCAGAAGGCTGAGGAAAGAGAGGAAAATCAATTAGGAAGAAGAGCAGCACAATACAAGGACCATCACAGCATTTTTCTTCATTATCATAGAATGTTTTAGGCTGGAAGGGACCTCTAGAGGTCATCTGGTCCAGCATCCCTGCACAAGTAGGGACACCTCTACCTAGGGCAGCTTGCTCAGAGCCCCACCAACCCTGACCTTGAATGACTCTAGGGATGGGGCCTCCACCACCTCTCTGGGCAGCCCATTCCAGTGGTCTATCACCCTCCTATTAAAGAACTTTTTTCTAATATCCAGTCTAAATCTATCATTTCCCAACTTAAAACCACTGCTCCTTGTCCTATCATTACAAACCCTTTTGAATAGACCTTCCCCCACCTTCAATGTAGGCCCCCTTGAGGTACTGGAAGGTCACTATGAGGTCCCCCCAGAGCCTTCTCTTCTCCAGGCTGAACAGCCCCAACTCCCTCAGCCTGTCTTCCTACGAGAGATGCTCCATTCCCCTGACCACCAAAGCTTCAAATACTTCCAGAAGTGGTTGCACAGAATACAGCATTGAGCGCTTCAAACAGCTGCTGGTCTTTCTTTGAAGGGTGCAGATCATAGCTGTAATGTAAATCTGAAGGATAATTTAGCACCAATAACATCAGTACCTTTATGCAGTACCTGAATTCAAGAATCCCATCATCTAGCACTTCATTTTCCTTATGCAGAGTGATAAAACTCTTTTGCACTCTTCATCAGTAAAATCTACCTTGCCCTGAGTAATGATGTATTGGTGCCGGCTTACCTCTTTAATATGAAAATTATTATATTCATTAAGTAGCATAATCTATGACTTATTGATGGGAAAATTCATGTTGCATATATACTAAATCGGCTCAGAAATCATAATTTCTAGAATTAGAACAGCAGTTTTTTGAGATCAAAATTCTGCTTTGCACTAGAAGAATTTGAGTCCTAAACTATAACAGTTTTATTTTGTTTGCCTTGCTATAAAGGTACCTTCAAGCAGACCTTCACTTCTTGCTGATACTTAGCAAGAAGTTTTGTCTGTTAAAAAACAAAGCTTCTGTAGGTCTCAGTCACAGAACTCAGCAGGGCATTATAAGAAATTGAAAGAACTGAAAGAAAACCCTGAGTCCCTACTAAAACTACTGAAGGAAACTGAATTTGCATAAAGTAAGATAATGCAGGGACACATTTCAATATTGAAAACAAACTTCTAATTCTGCAGGAAGATTCTGCTGAAAAAAAAACATCTGACAGAAAAGGTCAGACAGTTAATGAAATAATAAGGCCTCAAGATGGAAATAATAAATAAAACAGTTTTAAACCTTATCATGCAATTTTCTGCAATAAGGTACTTTGTAGTGTCACAATCAATCCTCCTACATAAGAAAGTCATAAGCCATCAATCTGGCATCAAAATGACAGATTGTGGTTTATTTTGAGAATACTCAGATGTCAGCTACGGAAGTAGCTCTGGGAAATGTAGTATAAAACATCCCTCAACTAAAATATTAAAGCTGAAGGGGAAGTAGTGGAAGTCACACTGAAAAGGTAACTGCCATAGAGAGAAAGAGGATTTGTGCAACTATCTTTATTCACTGCAGTTATTTCTAATATGTTTGCATTCTAAGAGGCTTCACACACACACAAAAAACCAAATAAAAGACAGACTGAAACAGGTAACTCTTAGCCATGAGCATTTCCATGAGTTCAGTCTCTCTCCTCAACTACACAACATGAGAACAAACAGGAAGACACATCTGCTGCCTGCCTGTGTCAATGTGCCTCTCCTGCAGTTAGGTTCTAACCCCGCCAGGTATTCATCTCCATACAAAGACTTCACACCCTGTCTCTCATAAAATACTCATTTTAATTGGAGAGAAATATTGGCAATGTAAACTGACGGTAAGGAATATAAGCAGTGAGAAAATATTGGTTGCATTGATGTCATATACATTGTACCAGACATAGATGATGTCAGAGTTTGGGGGTTTTCCCCCCCTCCAAGTCAGACTGCTTGGAATCAATTCATCATACTTTGCATTGATGTCATGTACATTGTACTAGATTTGTTTTTTTCCTATCCAAGTCAGACTCCTCAGAACCAATCCATTTTACTGGGGTAGATTTTTTAACAGCTGAACTATTTGAAAGCCTTCATTTAGTTGATCTACTTATATCAAATTATTTTTCTATTCTGGCCACCCACATTTTTATATGATACAGATTTCCAAATATCAAAAAGTACCTGCTTGACAATTGCTTTTTTTTTTTTTTTTTGAATGGGTGGAGCAATTATTTCAGTCATTCTATTGTAAAGCACCTTGTAAAAACAAAAAGGCTGAAAAATGTTAAATTAAACTCTGTAATAGAAACATCTGTCTTGACATTTCAGAAGATAGCAAATTTTAAGAAGTGGCAACTGCCACTACCAACTACTCTTTATAAAGCTACCCATTTGAAACACTAATGATAACTCAGTGTTTAATGTGAAGACACCAGAACATCTTGAAGGTGTCAGCATCAGAAGCACTGTAACCCAGGAAGAGTTGGCCTACAACACAGCCTGGCCACTTGCTACAGTGAACAGATCTAAGCACTGCAGTTATCAGAGCCTTGAACCAGTTGCTTTCTATAACCATGCATTATTACCTTCTTAGTACTTCAAAGATCAGTTTTTATACAATAATTTCCAGCCATATCTAGTTTTATCATTCTTCTCAAAGGTATCCTTTCCTCCCATGGATCCCAGAACAGAAATGGATCACAGCAAGGGTTAAAAGAAAATATTTACCTGTAGTTAGTGTGTGAGATAACATGTCCACTATTTGCTTACAGGTAAACATTACTAAATGCAGCTACTTACAGAAATAAAGCCTCAAATAAAGTGAAAATGGGACATTATTAGTTCAAAATAAGAAGGCAGTTCCTCTTCCTCTCCCTAGTTTTTGCCATGTGGGGAAGTGACTACAAAGGACACCAAGGAAGGTGTCCTTTGTAGTCACTACACATTCACATACTAAAGAAACACAAAGACTCTGTAAGAGACTTACATTATTAGATTACCTGGTTTATAGCAGTCATTTTGATTCACAGATGATTATATTTCCACTGAGTCATCCCCCTATCTCTGATGTAATTTTTTGTTCTCTGCAAATACACATTTTCCCTGTTGGCCAAAGGCAGACTGCTTTGTGCTGCAGTTTTATCTTTATCCCCATGAGCTGCAGTGGGCTTAGGAGACAATGTGTTTACAACTGCTCACATAGGACAGATTGAGCTGGCCTAAGTCCTCACTGTCCATATCCATCCATTTATTCAAATACACACCAAAACCAGGAGGGTGCACTGAAGAGATTCAACTGAGTCTACAACCAGAATGTTTTTCTGCTTCCCCTAGAAGGAACATCTACTGCTGTGAACAATTCAAAGCCTTTAAATGACATCAGCATGCAAGATAACAGAAAATTACATATGAACATATACCACAGACTCCAATGCACTTTCCAGCTGCTAAAATAAATTACTTTCACACACACAAAAGAGAACATTTGAAACAAACCATATCCTGCAAATGCCTGATTAAAACCATTTCCACTGAGTATGGTATACAGCATACAATAAGTCCCTGAGAGTAGAACATCAAATGTGTCATTTTAGGGGGAAGCACTGTGGTCAAATAATTACCATAATTTCCTAATAATAATAAAGTTTATAAGCTGTTCAGCAGCCACAGCATTTTCCATAGCACCATAATGAATTATCCACAGCTTCTGTCTCATTAGAAGTTTGCTGTTACAATTAACATCTTCTTTCTTGTCTCAGAAAAGTATTTATTTCTTGCTACCTACTAGAATCCTCTTTCAGCTGTCACTGCAGCATTGCATACTAAAGGTGAATCTGCTTATTGCAGACAACATCCACTTTCCATGTTATTTACTGGGCTTCAACACAAACTGAACTATCCTTGTCCACTGAGGTATAAGTAATAGTGAACAGTTGTATCACATGACAGTTGGGTCTCGTTTAACCTCATCACATATGTAACAGACTGGCTCTCAGATGCTGCACATAATTCCAGAAGCAGGGTAGCCTGTAGCTTTAATTATTTAGGGGGGGTGTGTGGTTTTTTGGTTGTTGTTTTCATTTGTTACTTTGTTTTGTTTGGGTTGGGGTTTTTTTGTTGTTTGTTTGGTTTTTTGGTTTTTTTTTGATCAAGTAATTTATCATTTAGTTGTGTGTTGTGCAGAAGAATACATAACACTATGCTTCCAGTTCCACAGCTGTATCACCACAGTCCTATTTGAACACAATAACCCTGTGCTGCCAGTTACACTGTTCTTTGAACCTGCACATGGATGTACCAATCTGCATTAAAGAACCACTCTGCCAAAGGATGCATTGCTAAAGGCATAATACAAATTATCAGCTCTTCCAAACCCTATAATAAAAATAATACTTAGCGTTACTCTCTAAAAACTTTGCTTTTCAAGGTTTTTAGGTAAAGCAGAACAGTTTCTGAATCTATCCAACTTCATGCTGTGCAGTAAAACTGAGCAGTTGTAAGGAAGCGCTAGAGAAAGATTGTTACTATATCAAAGGCAAATATAAAAGTCATTTGCAGAGCATGGGCAGTGAAGAGTTTTAAAATTTACACAAGCTGTTGATTCCTGGTTCATTGATCAAAGGTCTTCTGGCATAAGAAACATTTCAAAGCAGTCTCTCGCTCCAGCTTAGAGGAACAATTATGTTTCAATCATACATATTAACTAAGAGGAAGTGAAATATAACCTATTTTCTACGCAAACCTTAGCAGTGAAGTCTAACTCTGACCTCATTTGCACATTTTACATTGGAATCATCCTGACTTTTCCACCCAAAGAAAATTACTTCATATATACCACAGAAATTAATGCAGCAGGCTATACAAACTCTGAGATTGCCTCAGGCATAATGAAAAGAAGGAGCCTGGAACAGAGTTCACCAAGGAGACAGGAATTGCTAGGTGGCAGCTAGATTGTTACTGAGAAAAAACATCATTCAAGACAAAGCATGCAGAAGCCCAAAGGTCAACAACGAGTATGAACTAGAAGTGCATGCTCAATAACTAGCTCTTCAGTGAGTGATTCTAGGGCAGTGATAAACAAGCACATATAGTCAAGTGAATCCTAACCTACAAACTAAAGATTGCTAATCTGTGTATCCATATGGGGAGAGCAGCTACTCAGGAAGGATATTTGTGTGACTACCTCTCAATTTACTGATGTAGTTTCAAGATACATTGGCCAGAAAGGAGAGAAGCAAAAGGACATGAACTTCACTTTGCTCAGGTAACCCAGCAAAACTGGCCTAGCAGCTACTTTTAGAATTCTTTTCAGTGTCTACTTCCAATCAACCACCTTCATTTCTCAGGAAAAAAAAAAAAATAAAAAATTGGGTGTTTTGAGAGAGATCTTAAATTATTTTTCTCACAGTACCATGATTAGGAACCATCACAAGGAGATGCATTTTACATTTATGTTACATGACTGCAGGTGCTTCAACACAAGAACAGAGCTTCCGACGTAATGCTGAAAAGACAGAGAAATAAGTTTTCCAGTGATCACAGGAATACATCTTCTCATCACAGCAGTGAGGGAAATGTGACTACAGAAAGACTAAATTACCTATTGACACAACTTTAGACTTTTGAAATGTACACTTACATGTTTAACTATGCTTAACACATATGTTCTGCTGCGATCAAACCCTTTCATGCAGACGTGCTTCTGTCAATATTCTCACTGAAAAAAAATAAATCTGGGACTATGGGAGAATCAGGCAGTGATTTTATTCCCCAAAAGCCAACTTAGATGTATGCACACTCAAAGTGAGATTCTGTAGTAGAAAGTAACTCTCAAGTCACTGGTTAAAATCACAGGTATCACAGGGTGTCAGGGGTTTGAAGGTACCTTGAAGATCTTTGAGTCCAACCCCATCCAGTCACAAAAATTCAACGTAGCCTTCTTCCACTGTCAGAGAAGATATGGTACCTTATAGTTACTTCAAGGCAGCAGGATAAGATCAGCCACATAACTGAAAAGCAGGTAACACAGATATAAGCTGCTTGCATGTTAAATTCTCTTTCTCCCCAGTTAACTGGAGATTGTAATGAAACCACACATTGATGTTACTGCAGGATGGAGTTTCTGGATGATGATGGTGTTAACTTGCCACATCATCTTTAGTATCGCTAGAGGCAGCAAAGCTGAAAGGACATGACTGCTGAGCTACTTGTGTATGTCCAGAGGTGACTTTCCCAGGGTGAAGTTGCTGATGAACCTCAGGTTTCATCCACTGTGCACCATTCTTGAACTATTTAGAATTTCTCTGCCTGAAGGCAGCATTTTCCGCAGCCTTAAATTCACTCAAAATGCAAACTAAGAAAAGCATTGCCTATAATATCAACAGGAGTTTTTCAAACACAATGATTAAGATTAACCAATTAGAAAATACCTTTCAGTTTAAACTAACTCATTAAGCTCCCTTACATGCTAATGTTCTTAAGGCTAAATGACTAGCATGCAATTTCTTCTACTGAATCAGAAAGCTGAAGCAGAAGTCAGGCTAAACATTTTCACAGGAGGACCCTCTCTTCTCCACATTTCCTATCTTACACCCTGAAAATTCTACTAGATGAGAGAAATGTCACATGCCTGTGAGACTTCTCTCACTGCCTGTCACAAAGTTATGTGAGTATAATGTGAAAATAAGCAGTAGTGAAAGCGGCAGGGAAAAGTGCTGGTTCATGATTTATGTCCTTTACAGAACAGATGGCTAGAAAGTTCACTAAGTCCCCGTTGCCAGATTGCAGCTACCATATATATTAAATTCATGCTTCAGTTCACATTTTCCTTACAAATGGCTGAAACCTGTTCTATCACCTGTCCAATTCTGCCAGTAGTAAGCAGATGCTACCAGTGTGACACGTTCTGTATAAACTTTGCTGGTTTACCAGTTTATATTATACTTGAATCTTCTGTCTCTCAGTTGCTTTAATAATCCACTGGGCAGCTACTGTTGTTCTCATCAGGAATTGCCCCACACCTTTATAAGATATTCAATTCCATATTTGTGGGAAGAGATCAGTCAAGATTTATTGTAGTCACTATGTGGCCAGACCCTTTACCTGACACAAAGCTAAAAAAGATCCCAGAAGCTCTCAGCTGCAAACTTCTCAAATATTCAGCAGATAAATGAACAAGGGACATGCCCCTGATTCCCCCTATGAATACCACTTGGATTAAAATAAGGCATAGGCAGTGTCTGATGTAGTGTGGGAAGAAACAGGTAGAGAAGCAAAAGCAATAGGAAAAAAAAAGTAGAATTTGAAGCCCGAAGTACAGAATATTTTTCCACCTTGAGCAGCAACCCCTGTACATACATTACATACAGTGACACTTCTCATGCAGAATCCTCCCTTGGTTTCCAAGGAGGAGCTGCAGAGATTACCATTTGTTAGCTACTTTTGTTGTACCAGCCTTACAATGCATTTCCTGAACCTTCAACAGTGGTCCATAGCACATGAGACTGGTATCATCAGTAGCACAATTCAATCACAGAAAGGCTAGTCCAAAACTCCAGTACACTACTGCTCAGTAAATTGCTCATCAGTAAACTCTGCATTCTGAGAGACATCCTGGAAACAAAAGAAATTCACCTCTCTGTAAGGATTACAAGAAACCATTGGGTTCAATGGGCCATCCATATTGACTTTCTGCTTCCAACTAAATTCCATCACTATTTTTGGACTAGTCTCATGACAAGCTTTTTGACAAGCTTTGTTCCCCCACGGCACAAGAAAGCTCATGGACTCACCTGCCTCTGTACACCTTAGCGAGTTACCTCAAGTAGAAATCCTGTTGCTACGATCTTCACTACCTTGAAGGGAAAGAAGAATGTACATGGTGGAAGCCAAGGAGGGGGAGCATTCATTTTCCTCTGAGACAGCAGAACTCGGTGCTGCTCTCCATTTTAAGTCTTCACCTTCTATGTGGAAAACACTAATAGCAATCAGTGCCTAAAAGTTATCATTTGTTGCCTATACCTAGGTCATATATCCCCTTAATAGTAAATAAGTTCTTCACTACAAACACCTTCGCTACAAAGTACCCCCAGCAGGAGAGGAGAAAGCAGGTAAGCATAAGCAAGACAGAATCACTCAATGAAAACAGATTATAAGGACAACCAGACTACCAGCTATTTTGGTGCCTTGAGAAGAAGCATCCTAACAGTAGAAAAAAAATGAACACTTAACTGCAGGTGATCTCGCACAGATGCAAGCTGCTGCCCATGGGAAAAACAGAGTGAACCATGATGGGCTGTGCAGGTCAGTGTATAACATTACATATATATACATACCATTGTAACAAAAAACGGAAATGAAAGAATGAGATTGCTCTACACAGGATCTGCCTGGAATACCACATGCATAACAGAGTTAGGAAAAGGTGGTGGGTGCATCCACAGGGCTAGCAAAAAAAGAAACAAAAAACAGAAGAGGAGAAAAATGAGAAAGAACCCAGTCTGAAATTACTGCAATTATGTGATATAGGCCTTTAGAGAAGGAAAAAGAAAAAATAAATTAAAAAAAAAAAATGGGGAGAAGGGGAGAGTGAAAAGGGGAAGAAAAAAGGCATCCGTCCAGTGTCTTAAAATCATCTCTGGGTCTTGAAAAACAACTTAAAAAATAAAAAATAAATTCAGTCCTTGGAAAAAATATTCAAATTGCAGATTTAAAGAAGGCAGCAAATTATTCACACAAACTTTGTACTCAGGGAAACATTTCTACACTATGAAAACATAAATGTAATGAAAGCTCGGCAAAAATTATTAAAGAAGGATAAAAGGGGTAAATCAACTTCTGTTATTCTTTTCTCTAAAAGAGATTACTTTTTCAGAGAAGAATTTCAGAGGAACAAGCAGCTGCTTCAACATTCAAAGGGTGTGAATTATTTTCAGTTCAATCAAACAGTCAAATTCGGGGCAGTCTGCTAACATCTGAAAATTAGTTTTTATATAAATTCTGGCCAACAAAAAGCAAGAATTAAGACTGTTTTTATGCTAATATCTAAGCATTAGTTGGAAACAGGTAATTTGCTTAAATCAGATTTTTAATAGTCAAGGCAAAACTATCAACACAAATGAGAAAACTTAAATTTTCTTCCTCTTACTGACTGTAATTCTGCCCAGTTTCAATGCTAGATAATTTATTTCAGCTCTCATAGAGATAAGAGATAAACGACATCCACAGTAGAATTTTTACTGATCTATTAGTAGGAATAAATAAATATAAGGAGCCAAGCTAAAGCTCCAACACAAACTCCAATTCTAATAAATCCTGGAATAAATGTCCCATGTAACACAAATAGGGATGTGCAGTCTGATGAGGAGATGGCCCTCTCTTTGGACTTTAAAATTTGCAGGCATCTTCCTCTTTGCACTGAAATATTACTGTGCACAATTTGCACAAAATTACTGCAGGGCCAAAAGGAGGTACCAAGACACAGCGGAAGAGTCTCAGAGAGTGCCTTGGGACAGTAAATTAAAAATCTACATATAGATATATTTAGTAACTTAAATGGAAGACCCCTAGCACATTAGAATTTACACTGTCTTTGCAAACAGTCATTGTGAGGAAATGCCAGAAAAAAAAAAAAAAGCCTGTTTCTCAAAAGTAATGAACTTTGTGGCACTGGGCTTTTTCCTCATTTTGTTTGCTGGCTAATGAGAGAATGAGACAATGTATAAACATACTTGTCATTAATGGGTAAGTTTTGAAGTCATGCTTTTGAGAAGGAACACACTGTTGCAGACTGGTTTTAAATGGCACAGAGCTGCATAAAACATTGCAAACCTTTTCCTATGCAGTTCATCAACAGAGAGATTAACCAGCACTTCAATTCTAAAGAGCACCCTAAACCAGCTCGCATGTCTCCAGCTGCATAAAACTGGAGTCCATTATTTGAGCTTTGAACCTTCAGGAACACTGAGTAAATTGGGCAAGGATCCTTGTCCTACACAAATTTCTACGGAGATACAAATATTAGCGAAAAATGGAGGCCTAAATAACTGCTTTCCGATCATGCTTTGTGCATAGCAAAGTCTGTTTATGTGTGGGAAACTAACTCCTACTACATCAGTCCCTTCCAATCCCAGACCTTGCTAGATTGATTATACTATTCTAACCTCAAGCTTCACTTTCAGCAGTCTCAGACTGGTTATGTGTTTAATTTCCAATTAGCCAAACCAATCACTTCAGATGCATTTTATTCTGCAAAGCATTGCAAATCTTTAACTGGGCTTGGGACTTTGAAAATATGGATATAATTGATTTTTTCAGGATACCACAGAGGGAGAAGTGAAACAGAAAATGGATTGTTAACACTGGAACATCACCTGCTTAAGACCCAAGAGGAGACAGGACATGATTCAGACATGAATCTGCTGATCCCAGAGCAAAACATAGATCATGTTCAATAACTTAGTGGCTTGCCCATGCAAGTACATTTGTGCCATCATGGTTTGTTGTTTTGTTGGGGTTTTTTTCCAAGAACGTATATAAAATGTAAAACTGAAATTATGAGATTAAAAAAAAGAACAGGATGTCAATTATTTCTACGACATCCTAAAGACAGTGTATTTCCAATTCAGGCTTCTCCATGTGTCTTATGACATGTGAAAGCAGATGAAAAACTTGAAAGAAAAAAAATATTAAGTACATTACTTATTCATTAAACATCTTTTCAGGGTAGCATAACAGTAGCCTTACAAAGTTCTGTCTTTCCTCAGGGACAAATATTGCAGTCTTACAAATCTACAACAGAATTAAAACTGAAATTTTATGATCCTTATATACCTGTCTAAAAATTAAACTAAAACATGGTGGACATGTGGTATAATTACTATGATGTTCTGGATTATTTTCTTTTTTTCTCAAAAACACATTCTTTTACTTACCATATCACAATAGTAGCAAACTTGGAATAGAATGATTTAGTTTCAGAGTACATTATGTCTCTTAAGGGTTTTGTTAAAACATTTGCACTAGGAACACAGGGATACTTTTCTCTACACATTTCTACAGAAAAAAAATTATGGAAAGGTGTAAACTGAAGTGTTATAAAACAAATGAGATAATGAACTAAGAACCACTGATAATCACAGATAAGGATAATGACTTTATTCATTACTTCCAGAGTTTTCTGAACATCGCAAGGTTTTTTCCAGCATATTTGTAAAAATGTATTTTTAACCTTTGGTATGGAAGAACTGTTGATGATAGCTAAGCGTTTGCCTTAGCTTGAGGGGTTTCGTGGTGGGTTGTTTTGTTGGGGTTTTTTGTTGCCTTTTTTGTTTGTTTGTTTTTGTTGTTTTGTTTTGCTTAATATTTAAACGCTTTCCAATCCCTGCAGACTAAACTGATTTATGGTATTTCAGTGAATAAACAGGACATTAGTGAGCTATTACACATTCTTCCCTACCTTGCATTTTTTTGGTTAAGATTTCATCAAGACAGTTGAATTTAACTTTGTACATGACTGATTCAGAAGAGAAAAAATTAACGTTCAGTCCAAGTGGTCAGTATGCAGAACAAATGTAATTCTACCTACTAATATGTGATCAGTATCTCAGTCATAAATACGTTTCCCTTCAAAAGGTTCGTTTCTCTTCAGAAGGAGATAAGTAACTTAAACCTAGAAAGAATTAACTTCCATTTTAGTTTCCTTTGGTGTTGTGTTTTTAAAAGCCTTACAGTTTTCAACTTTATTATAAACACTTCTAAACTGAAGTAACATTAATACAAAGCATTATTGCTCCTTTTTCACGGACATTTCAAAAGAGGCATAGCATGAGCAAGACTCCTAAATGGTTTAAAGTTTGAAGTAAGAACAGGATAAGCAATGCTTTGACAGTCAGTACAATAAGTCTTCCTCGCCACACACAACTCACCGGTTGTCCTTGTTGCCACCATTTCCCAGTCTCGTTTTTGGTGGAAGCAAGAGACAGAAAACAATGACAGCGTTTATCTTTTCATATTAATGTCCTTCCAACCCACTACACACAGGCAGAGATTAAAACCTGTTGCTTGTTCTTATTTAATTTCTTGAAACACTGTTTTATCTGTGCAGTTTCTAACGCAGTTATATTTGAGCTCAAGTTCACTTACCACAACTTAGTGAGTTCCTGTTTATTAGCTGAGCTGTAGTGATACACTAGACAGGCAGAAGAGCAAATGTTTTTACCTAAAACTCCTTCTAATGGTTTGACTGTGTTGAAACACTTGGTAAATACAAGGTAGGCTACTACATGACTTGCTGGATGGTAACTCAAAGATATACATCGGATACACAATTGATCACTTGTCTAGGTTCTTAGTTTGAAAGTTTATTGATCCATTCCAGTTCATGGTAGCCTCATATTATTATATATACATATATTTTTACTAAGTGCTCACTAGCATGAGACAGCCATGTAGCTGAATTAAAGAAAAAAATAGTCTTTGTCTCAAAAAGCAAGTATACATGACAATGAGAACAGTTTCAACTAAATCAAGACCATGCCTAAATACCTAATGGATGAATGCAAATCAAAACATGCCTGCTAAATAGGGAGAGAGAGAGGCCAGGCAGGAAAAGAGGCGGGGGGGGGGGGGGGGGCAGATTTTCTGGGTGGGGTACCGCACAGTCCAATACTTTTTTTTTTACATTCACTTTGCCTCCGACCTCATTTTCCTCTCTTCAAATATTTCAGACAAAACTCCTCAGTAGTAGCCAACGACTCCAGCGAGATAATCTTGTACACACTGAAAAAATTCCCGCAATCTTTCCTTTCAAGTGCTCCAAGTCT
>JAAGNO010012630.1:15997-26581 GCA_033439905.1 Ceryle rudis | reverse complement strand
AGGGGGCGGGGGGGGACGGTGCAAGTATTTTTGCTGAGGCTACCCACCCATACAACTGCTTTCTCTGTCCATTCACACGTATCAAGAGCACACCAGAACAGAAATGCATTAGGAAAGCAGAGCTGGTTCTCTAATAGTAATTGCAAAAAGATGGAAAGAAAAAACAAAACACCTGAAAGGCCAGTTTGAAGAAAAATACTGTGATTACTAGCCCACACCACAAAGATTTAGGAAATATATAGCTGCTATTAGCTCCCCACTAAATGGGTCAATTGCAGTAAAGAGTAAAGACTCCAGAGTGGCAGTGTTGAAATTAAAGACAATTCTTCAGATGATATGAACCAACACAGTTTCAGCTTTTATCAATAGAAGATCACAATAAGTGCCCAAGAATATTAATGAATTGTTCATTGAAGACATTTTGCATTTAAAAGCACCTCTTAAAAAAAAAAAAGAGAGTCAAGAACACGGAACACAGAATATGGAAGCATTTAGGTACACAGCAGACATCTGGCAAAACAATGACAAATGGCAGGATTAACATTTAGATGTAGTTCTATTAAAAAGACAACTCCCCCACTGTTGGAATAATCTCCTAAAAGCCCTTTCATTAAATCACTCTTTCATACCAACTGATTACTTTTCAGTGCAGTTTAAACTCATTATGTTTAATGAACACTATTATATTTGCAATAAAATAAACATAAGTACTGTTTTTATGCCTGCCCACCAGGTACATCACCTTTTTAAAAATCTTAGTTCTAACTGTTGCAGAGTACTTAAACATTACACATTTACAAGTTGTTGGTGGTTACTTTCTTTTCAGTTGGATGAGCTGGTCCTTGAAGCGGACACAAATACAAGTAAAATCTTTAACTTTTAATTTTTTCTTCCACGTACAAGTGCTTCTACTCTCTCTCACAGAAATTGTCCTACTACTTGGATAAATGATGCAATTAAAACAAAGACATTGTCCTGTCATCAGTATGGAACACTAACAAAGTCATTAAAAGCAGCTGCAAGAAATCCTGAGGCATTAAGAGAAAAATGTGATGTAAGGCTTAGTGTAATTTCATTACACCCAGTACCCGAAGCAGACTAATGTGATGTTCAACAGAGAAGGAAAACATTCATTTATATCAACCTGTCTCTTGTCTCTTCGATCCCTTCAATGCCAATTAAAAATATATATATATATGCAACTGTGCTTCTTACTGAAAAACTTGCAGAAAGTCTTGCTCTTTGGTATTGATTTTCATCATCAAAGGTTTAATGTGAGTTTTGTTGGTGTTTTTTTTAAACCAAGGAAATCAGCGACCCAGTTAAGTCAGTAGTTTGTTCCATACCAGTTATTTACCTTTTTGGTGCTTATATAAAGCACCAATTTGACTATAAAATACTCCTTGGTTTCTTCCAAGCGTACAAACTCCACACAAACTTTACCCTCTGAATCTTCATAGTCGGTGGTATAGCTGGGACCCATGTAGTCATAAAGGCTGGATGCCTTGGAAGACAGTTCCATGTAGACTGGGGCACTGAAACACCAGAAGGGCTTTCCAGTTTCATCCAAAACAGTAACAACCATCATGAAGCAGTTCTACAAAACCAAGCAGAAGAGATTATTTCCCTAAATTGTGGTACAGTAAGTAGATCCGTCCCTGATTTCAGAAGTATCAAGGGTTTGGAATGTAATTCCTGGTATGAAGGCTTACAACTCAAAATGAAATTGATAGTGCTCTGCTGACTACTGCCAAGCAATAAATACTGCTTCCTTTTTTTAAAAAAAAAAAAAATCTTGAAAATATGTCTTTACAATACTACACAACTACATTGTTTTAGAAAGCTAGTCAAGATTCTTGGGTACCGATGGTTTCATGTGTGTCTTAAAAGCATGTGTTTGTCATCATTAATATCAGCTGTTACCTATTCTCATGAGTTCTGAATCACTAAATGAATCAGATTATAATAATTATGCTGTATATATGTGTTACTTCCAGAAGTATCATATGCTCCAAAAGCATAAACAAACCAACATCACACGACCCGTGCCAAAAAATCGATTTGGAATGCTTTCTTTCACTGTACTACACTGTTGTGCTTCTGGTTTAATATTTCTTTCAGTATTACTGTACTTCAATCAAGCAATACAGAGGAGGTGGCAGAAACTTGAGAACTGTATGTATCACTTCACATCTTAAGTTTGTTATTGACTATGCTGCAAGTACAAAATTCAACCCAAATCTGGTAATTTAACTTATACAAGCTATAAATTTACTTGAAACAAGAAAGAATTAGTTTTCTGGTCTGACAATTATGAAAAATTATGAAAAATAAAGCAAAGTGGCCTTGAATGTTTGTCCTGGTTTGAGTTAGAACAGAACTAATTCTGTCCAGTGATTTCACTTTTCAGCTCAGCCTCTTCTAAGTCACTGCACTTTCTGAAGTTAACAGCAGATTTCTACAGTCTCTGCTTCTAGCTGTGACAATGCTCAATGTTTAGAGTTACTACCAAGGACTGAGGTGTGCAGAAAGGCTCTTGTTTATACTTGCTCCTACGAGGGCCAAGGTTTTCTTTTCCAGCCTATAAATCTCTCTCCCATATTCCCTCTCTCTTCCATTTTGGAAGGGAGAGGGGTTATTGGAGAGCATCTGTCACTCATGTAGTAGCTGGCCCCGTCCTGAATCTTGACAGTGTTGGGAAGTTTTTTTCTTCCCATACATTTCTAACTATTTGTACTTCAGCAGTTATTTATATTTTTTTATTCAAAACACATAAAAGTCTCCCAAAAAAGGGTTTTGTTTTTCCTTAGCATATAGGACAAAATTCAAATAAATTCAAAGCAATGGCATGTTCTGCTGCTGTGGTTGATTTTATCTGGCCTTCACAAGTTTTAAGAGTTATCAAGATTCATGTTAAAAATCCAGATTGAATTCCACCCACAGCCACATGTTGACATGTGCAATTTCTCACCACAGAATAAGGAAGGGTTAAAAATATTATTTTTATTCTTTATTTTTTCTTAGAAAAAAATATTCTGCATAACTTATGCTGCAAGCACACAGGACAGAGCTAAACTAAAGACTACTGCCATAGCTAACTTTCCTCTGACAGTTAATTTCCCAAATTTTTATGTACTATTCATGGTTATTGTTATGCAAGAAAAAATTCTGCCAAGCAGCTGTAAATCATATAGAATTACAGAATAGTTTGGGTTGGAAGAGACCTTTACATATCATCTAGTCCATCCCTCCTGCTGCAAGCAGGGACACTTTCTACTAGACCAGATTGCTCAAAGTACCATCCAACCTAGCCTTGAACACTCCCATGGATGGGGCATCTGCACCCTCTCTGGGCAACCTGTTCCAGTTTCTCACCACACTCATCAGGGGAAAAAAAAAAATCCAACCCCTTCCTACTGTCCAATTTAAATCTACACTTTTTCAGTTTAAAACCATTGTCCCCTGACCTATCACTACAAGCCTTAATAAAAAGTCTCCCTCAGTCTCTCATAAGCTGCCTTTATATGTGACCACCATAAGGTCTCCCCAGAGACCTAGTTTTTTGATATCTGCCCGACATGGCATCAAGATTTCCTACCTCCCATCATATGCTTCTCAAGCAAATGAAGCATATTCTGTAGTTATGTGCTAAGATGCCACCACCTTTAAGCATGCAAATAGTTCTAACATAAATAATGGGATACACAATAAAAATAAAACAGAAATTAAAGAATTCAAGTCTAATATTTTTCAGAAGCCTCAAAAAAGCATTTATTCTGTATTATGGTTTTCAGTGAACATTCATGGCAATTAAAGAAAGATAGCAAACAATTGCCTTAAAAGTGTTTTCTTGTTAGCCTGAATTCCTTCTAATTACCAACATACAATAGTTTTATTAACACACACAGGGGAAAGATCTGTTGTTCTTTTGAAAACAAACACCCAACTCAAAAAAAGTTTAGTACAAACAGAGGAAAAAAAAAATGCAAGTGAACCAATTTTGAAGTTAAAAATAATTGCTATGGCAAATTAGAGAGGGAGGACTGAACAGAAATTGTATTCCAAGCTCAACTGTGGTTGCTATTTCCAACAGAAAACTACTAAATGACTAAATTTTAAGAGATATTTTATATTTCCCGTTGCATAGGAAAGCTGGCTGACACTGTAAACTATAAAACAATATGTGAATGTCTATGAGCAAAATGTTGTTATCAAACAATATTCCATTCCATACTATGTTGGATTAGCAGAAATTACAGTTTTATTAATTTTTACATTTTTCAAAGTGCCAAAATTGTTATCAAGTGTTGAACCAGATCATTTTTCAGTAGGGGTTAAGCTAAATTTATCTGAATTTTTGGTACTTTTGAAATACTCATGTAGCTGAAGTATATTGAAAAAAATCTATGCCTTCACCACTATTGCAAAATCTACAGAACTACGCTCAAAGTTTCTTTAATTCTTTCAGAGACTTTAGAGAAGAGAACAAGTGAGAATTCCTCTAAAATACAAAGAGTTAATCCAGCTGACCCATGTCCCTGACTGAAGACCGGTTCTATCATGCAATTTAGACCCTAAGACAGAAATGATAACATTTTTTTCCCCTCAAAAGTCACTTCATTTTTGCAATATTTGATTTGAGGGTTTATTTTTCTAGTTACAGACACCTCCCACAAATATTTTTAATTAGCTTATTTAGGATGCATAAACATAATTCTGCTTTGAGATAGGCATTTCCAGAAACAAAAATACTTCTGACTGACCTTTACACTGCCTTTAAACACATCTGTTTCCCAGAATAAGCCAAGTGTCCCAGTAAGAGGCAAGTGCTTCGTACTGTCCTTTAAGCTTACAACTGTGAGCCTCAGATATCCATTTGCAATGTCATCTGAAAATATTAACAAGATATAGCATTATACTACTGCAAAACAAACTGAGTAAGCTGTAAATGATCTCTCTGCTTCTCTCCATGTCTTTAATTTCCTTCCACTCACCAGTAAGCAACCAAAACAATTAGGT
The DNA here is from genome assembly GCA_033439905.1 of Ceryle rudis. Classification (NCBI taxonomy): domain Eukaryota; kingdom Metazoa; phylum Chordata; class Aves; order Coraciiformes; family Cerylidae; genus Ceryle; species Ceryle rudis. Next base: position 21,562 of record JAAGNO010012630.1, on the reverse strand, counting down.
ATATCCGAGTATAAAATTCTGAATGCCACCTTACTTACTTGACTTACGCAAGGATGCAAGGAGTAAACCCCATGTTCAGTATTTCAATTTCATGACATCAGTGCCTCCATCACTGCCCACTCCCCAAGAGTCAAATTCAAACACATAACACATTAAATAACCTATCAGATACCCAGCCCTCACTTTTTTTTTTTTTTTTTAAAACCCAAACTCTCTGCTCTCTCTGGTAACTCAACTAACCCTATACAACAAGGTATAAGGATAACTATCAGTCCTCCCTGGAAAAAATATTACATATTTGAAACTGACAAGCAGTATGCCTTGATTTGAATCAAGTTTTTTAATTACATATTTGTTCATTTTTTAACTAACTTTCCATAGGCTCACTTTCATTTTTTGACAGAATTATTAAAATTTCTTCATTATTTGTTTTCTTATTACTATACATAACCATATTATTTTGCTGTGTCTTCCTCTCCCCCTCAAAGAGATAAACTTTTAATTGTTCCTTTTTTCCCTTGTTAAAAAGGAGGAAAGTTAACCAGGAAGTCCAACAGCCTATTTATAATTTGGAATACATCATAACAAGCAAGATACAACTAAAAAAAACTCCACAGAAATAAATGCAACACATTGTGACACAAGCAGGTGTTAGAAGAACAACCCTTAAACATATTTCCTTGAACAAGAGATACTCAGTTGAAATCTGTGCAATCAAAGCCACTAGAGACCTTAAAAAATCCAAAACCAAACAAGAGGAAAAAAAAAAAAGGAAAGGAACTAAGTAAACTACGTATCACTTGCAGGAGACAGATAGGAAGGGAGAGAAGGAATTCCCAGGAAAATACTGTTTGCCAGGATCCAATATCAGGCCCTGGATAGAAAGACGAAAACTGAAGCAGCTTGTAGAGTTTTAAGATGCAAGCAGCAAACGTGAAAAGAGAGAGAACTGGTTTTGCCTGTAGTTTTCCTCCAATCAAACCCAAGTGGCATCACGAGGCTGAAGACAGAAGCAGCAAGATCAGATAGGTTGGCTCAGAGTTAAAAAACTAAAGCCTGGGTGAAGGAGCAGTAAAAGACTTTGCCTGGTGGCTGCTGAAGGCTGACAGCTGGAGGCAAAGGGACAGAGAAAGAGAGCAACTCCCAAGAGATGCTTGGCCACAAAGCAATGCTGGCAAGGCATTACTTGCAAGCGGGGAGTCCAAAGACTACTTACTGCATAGAGGAAGCAGCCCAACACATGACAGAGGACAAGAAGCAGCAAGTTTTTCAGTACAGACACTGTTTGGAATAGGAGTGTGAATATAGTGAAACCAGCACAACTATGCCCAGGAAATGTTATGTATGGTTGAAGGAAAATGCATCACTCCAGACAGTGATACCCACTGTTCTTGCAGTGAAGTCCCAGAGAACTCAGAAAAATTCAAGCAGAACTCACTTTCAGGATGAAGCTCAAAAAGGGCTATTAAGTCGATATCTATCCAAATGGTTCAGTTCCAAAGCTCAGTAAATCAAATCCAGATTTTACTCAAGATAAAATTAATTTAGATAAACAGTCAAGCTTTACTGAGTGAACATTGAAAGCCCCCATTTAGAGTTGAGTTTTCATACAAGAGACTAAACAATATCAGTAAACAAGCATTTTTTTTCCAATGGACTATTCAGTTAACTGCAATTCAGATTTGAATGGAAGCAGCTTTTCCCCTCATTCATTCAAAACAAACAAGAGCTTTAATGGAATGAACACGGATCAAAACAAGCACACTGCTAATAAATTAATGAAGCCCAGGATATCACTATTATCTCATGGCATTAATAAGGTGAACTGCTGCATTGCCAGATGGGTCACCTGGCTAAGGCTTAAGTTATAAATCCCCTACTGCAGTAACTTCTTCACTTTCCAGAATGGAAATAGGTGACTGATTAAGAATATGAAGGCTAATTATTCATGGGTTAGTTAATCCAGTCTTTATAATTTATTTTAATATAAAAACTCCATTGCAGCCCTCATATCCAGAAGAAAGAAAAAGTATGTCTAGAAATTATCAAGAATCCGAGCTGCTAAATACTGAAATCTCCCCTTCCTCATCCCAGTCAGAAGAGAAAGGGAAATTAAAGGGCCGAGCAAACTATGTTAAACATACCAAGGGAAACAAAGAAGCAGCAAATTGGATGGGGCTTTTTTCAGCCAGATCTAGAATTTGTGTCATTGTAACCCTTCTAACATCTACAGTCCAGGGTCTGTGTAAGGCACGTAGCAGCAAACCAGCCCTTTAATCAGTATAGGTTACAGGGAACAAGTATTTCCAAATAAAGGGAATACCAATACAAAAAACATATGTCATGTAGACAAACCTCAAGGGAAGGAAACAAATAGCCCTATAGCTCAAAGGCACTTATTTTAACTAAAAGCCAAGCGAGTCTGTTTTGCTAACCAAGCTTTTGTTGCACATTGTAATGCGATGTCATTTTCACAGGGAAGATTGTGCTTAACGCTAATTCTGGTGGCAACCACCAGCCTTACCATCCTGAAACGGTCATTAAAACTTGCAAATCAATCTTCAGGGTCAAGCAAAAACATTTCAAATACAGGATGTGATATTTTACAAACAAATCTCGTAAGCTCTCTAAACACACAGAAACCACCCCATTACATTTTGCAAGCACAACACATCAACAAGGAATAACCTTGAAAAGCCAAAGCTTAGACTACCATATGGCTACAAAGAGATGCTTAAAAAGTTGAAAACCCACGTAAAAACATTTCAAAAAAGTTTTTTAAAAAGCTAGATGTAGTATTCATGGCTTCTCTGAGTTATGAGAAGACTGTCACAGCTTCCTGAAAACAAGAAAAGTTTTCTAGTATTTTCAATTCAGTTTGAAAGTATTTAGCATATTGACCCTACAGTATCTGTCAACGAGAACACATCACAAATTCTGTTTAAAAGGAATGAAGCATAAAATAAAATGGTAAAAAAACAAGCCAAAAAAGAACAGCAAACCAGACAGCTACTGCAGTGCAAGTATTAACAACAGGAAAAAAGAGATCTGAAGCCATATTTACTCCATCCACTTGGTTCAATGAATTATGACATAACTTTTTTAATTTAATGTTAAGAATTTTGTAGAAAGAAGTGGTAATAGAGCAGCAAAATGAAGCACAGTGGTCATGAATACTAACAAAAAGCAGACAAAATAAAACTAGACGTGAATCAGTTATTCGCAGAATAACAAATGGGCATTCCCTGGTAAACTAGGAGTGTCTACAGCTTCCTGATAGAAACAAATACATAAGTAAAACCCCAGTATAACAGCTGACAATTGATCTGTGTCTCAGGTTGTGGAAATGGCCAGAGGCATGTCACATCCGTAATTTAAAATAAGTATGGATTGGGTAGAGAATTTTAAGAAATAGCAAGACCTCTCACTATGTCAGAAACCTCCATGCTTCAGAACACTCCCAGAGAATGGAACAAAGAGTATCACTAGACTGGAGCCTAAAAAACCCACAAACCATCAATTACAGCCAGCTTGGACAAGCCTACACTGACGGCCACATTCAGAAACACCATCTTTACCCAAAAGAGCAATGTAAACAACAAATTATCTTGAAGATATGTGACAGCAAACAGACATAAGGTGCCTCACTACATCATTAGTTAACACAAATTACAGAGGAAATCAAGCATTTTCCAAAAGAAATTATTGTGCATGTACATGGAAGGCACTAGATGACAAATGAGCATATTGCCTGCAGAACTATGGCTGCAGCTGGCTGCTGTACTGGGAGAGCTGAATCTAGAGGCTGTCACACAACTAAAGGACACAAAACCGAAACAGTTCAGAAAACACTCATGATCATAAAACAGATTCTGTAACTAGCAAAGTAAGATGGCATCACAACTGTAGCTCCTGGACATTTGCTACAATTTGCATAAACATCAGCTTAATCTGTAACAGAAGTAGCTTCTAAGCAGCATAAAAGTGATACCAACAAAGAAAGCACGCCACATACAAGAGAAAGCAGTACACCCTATAGCTAGAAGCATAGAATTTTCATTTTAGGTAACAAAAGATCACATTCTCCTGTGAACACAGGATAAGAGAGTTGGGGTTGTTCAGCCTGGAGAAGAGAAGGCTCCAGGGAGACATTATAATGGCCTTCCAGTACTTAAAGGTGGCCCACAGGAAAGATAAGGAGCAACTCTTTATCAGGGCATGTAGTGACAGGACAAGGTGTAATGACTTTAAACTGGAAGAGGGTAGATTTAGAACAGATGCAAGGAAGAAATTCTTCACTGTGAGGGTGGTGCAGCACTGGAACAGGTTGTCCAGAGAAGCTGTGGGTGCCCCATCCCTGGAAGTGTTCAAGGCCAGGCTGGAGGGGGCTTTGAGCAGCCTGGTCTAGTGGGAGGTGTCCACGCCCACGGCAGGATCAGTGGAACTAGATGATCTTTAAAAGTCTTTCCCAACCCAAATCATTCTGTGCTTCTGTGATTCATCTAAAAACCAAAACCAAAAAGGAAACACCAAACAAACAAAAACACCACACAAAACAAACAAACAAAACACAACCACCATCCCCCCCCCAAAAAAAAACCAATCAATCAAACCAACCAAAAAAATAAACAAGCAAAAACCACAAACAAATAAAAACACCACAACAAACAAATCAAACACAAAACCAAAATCCTAACCCTTTGGCCCATTTACAGAAGAATTCTTTTTTTCCAGGGTATAAAGAAGACTCCTGCATTGAACAATACCTCAGGAGAGGTGTCTATTGCTAAATGGATAGAACTTCCCTTAAGTTTTACCCTTATAAGTATTATTTTAAGCTTGGAGCTTCGCAGGAGTCTGAAAACATGTACATTTCAAATTCAGAGGACTACAACGCTCCCCACCGCGCACAAGGCTGCAGTCTAAACGACAATTCTTGAAGTTAACAAGCACAAATTAAATAAAAAAGTCATGGGGAAATTTGTTCTAACACTGTAAAAGCACTCAGCCTGATAACAGTGCCCTCTACTGTCTTCATCAGAACCAGTGTTTTCTGAAATCAACAGAAGGTACTGTTAGCAGAAAAATTCTGGGGAGCAATACGTAATTTACAGTGTTTAACCGTTCAATTTTATGTTTAATATCTTGCTCTGTTTGACAGAAAGACAGCAGTGTAGCTGTAGCAGGGCTGTGTTGAAGTGAAAAGAGAGATCACTCGTCTGTTTTGCAAAACCCTAGCAGATTTATTAAGTTGGGCTGTACATACACAACAAGGATAGTCAATCACACCTCACTGAAAGCGATGCTAAGAAAAGAGAAAAAGCAGCACAGTTAAAAACAATCACTGAAAGTGTTCATTATACAATGAAAGAATGTCAGAAGAGGCAAGCCTAAGTTGTCCAAATAACCTATATAAAAGGTTATTATGAAATTAAAATGTTATATCATAAAATATATTTATATATTGCATTTACTATGGTCTAGGGTAATAAAAATCTTTTGACAGGCAGATTCTGCCTGTATGGGGTTCCTGACCAAGAACATCATGCCTAAATTTGTTCCTAT
>JAAGNO010012630.1:0-15897 GCA_033439905.1 Ceryle rudis | reverse complement strand
CTGTCAATGCACCTCAATTATACTTGAGGTGAATTCTACAGAAATAGAGCTCCCAAATGTATGAGGACAAGCTCAACCTCCTTTATAGTATACAAGTGGAAGGAACCTGCACCAAAAGCTGTGTCACTGTGTTATTATCTCAGCACTGAGCCAAATAAAAATATCCTGACAATCTGCAGAACTTATATCTCAGGCCTGACACTACGTCAAAGTAATAGGAGGCAGACTTCACACAGAGCAAGCGTATGACACCATGCAACACACTCTGCAGATAACAGCAATCACACAATGAACAAAAAGACAGCTTACTCTTAAAAATCCATTTCAGTTTCTGCCCTTAAAACAGAGATATTGGATACAAGAAGGAAAAATATAACAGCAGGGATTATTTTAAAACCAGATATTACTGTTCTGTCAACTCCACCTTTTCTACAGAAGAGGCTCCTGAATGTTCCACACAGGTAGGTGCAGCTTCTACCATGCATATCAAGATGTAGACTGTAATCATGCAGTCCATATTCTGGGTCAATATCATCCAGTATAGGCTGATTCCGTGGAAGAGCATACTGACTTTAAAAAAAATAATTATTATAGAATTAATCAAGGGGAAATGACTTCATAGAGAGATATAGTAAATAGCCCTACACTATCACCTTGGGAGAGGTTATGAGGGCAAAAATTATTAGAAGATAGAACTTTTCTTCTTTATTAATGTTTTTGAAAATCAAACACCTCTAGTTCATCATCTTTTAAACCAGTACAGTGTCCACTACTTCTAATCAGCTGTTCAGAAAATACAGCAGTTGACTTCAAAAGCTATATCTGCTAAACTCTGAAATATTGACTCGTTTGTGGGGAAAAAAAAAAAAAAAGGCACATCAGTTTCACTACAAACCTAAAAGCAAACTAGCTACAGAATTCTCTGGAATAGGAGCTATTGAATAATTTGGTCTGTGCATAACCTCAAAGATAAACTACTGCACACAAATGACCAGAAGAGCCCAAATCCCAGAGGCAGCTGAGCAGCTCCCACATAGGATCCTGTTTGGCAGTAAGAGAGATGGTGTTAAGTCTTATCTTCTGTGTGAAAAGAGCTGTACTTAGAGTGGGCACATAAGACTACTAGTAGATACAACAGTATCTGAGCATAAAGCTGAGGGGGTGGACTGGAGGGGATGTGGGAATAAATCTGCAAGATCACCCTCTTAAACTAAAAAAAAAAATCCCAAATTTTGCACAGTTTGCATTGTATAAACAGGTATTATACTATTTGCTGCAATACATGCAAATACTTCATAGGAAATCCAGCTGGTTTTTCCAACAGGACTGAAATATCAATGCAGGCACCTTACCAGTTTACTAGAACTTTCTTCCCTGCTCTTACACAGCTAAAGATTATTTTCCTACTTCTTAAAATGTCTCCTTTTCTAGGTCTTTCGGGTCAGAAGAGGGAATAAAAATTCTGCTTGTGAAAAGGGAGAGACTTCGGGCAGTGTATTTCTAACTTTCTCAATACAGCAAATACTAAGACACTTGTATGACTAAATTATCTCCTTAATAGCCTAACAGCAGCAACATTTTAGTGTGAAAATACTTCTACAGCTCTGTCTATAGTTACCCTAACTGTTGTTTGTATTAAACAAGAATAGTTAATTACTGCCTAAATATAAACCTCTTACCAGCTGCCAATTTTAACTGTAAAATTCAAAGCTTTATTCAGAAGGTTATCTTTATTACCCACAAAGGAGAACCAAAACTCACACAGTAGCAGAACCCAAAGTGCTTCTCTCAAGAAGTTGATGATAATGAAGACTTGCCATAACAAAAGCAATTTCATTTTTCTCCTGAAAAGTTAATTAAAGGAGAGGTATTTTCATCTGGAAATACTTCCCCCCCCCCCCCCAGGTCCTTCCAAGCATTAAAATTCACAGATAAATGCTGCTGCTTATTACTCTAATAATGTTAATAATAATGGTTTGCTTTAACACTTGGACTCCTGTAACAGCTACTGTCCTTTCATAAGAATACTGAATATATGTTAAAATTCACACCATTTCTATATTTGGGGGAAAGGGAGGGAATTTAGCTATGCCAGGGCAAAAGTTATCAGCAGCAATCCATGAATTGTAGCTTCTACTTACCACTTTAAAACAGATACCTAAAAAGAGTCAAGCAAGCCTTGCTCCCAGCTACTAAATATCAAGCTTATTTTCCTAAGTAAGGAACTGATTGCAAATAGGACCAACACCAGTGAGGAATAGAGAGCTGTTCAATAGAAATATTGAATTTCAAAGTAAAACCGTAGATGTCTTCACCAGATTACCTGCTCCTGGAAAAACCGTAAGACAGACCTTCTGTAGGCCTATATAGCTCAAAGAAAACTTCAGAGCTCTATGTAAGAATTAAACAAAACCAAGGGTATCTATTGACTTCAAGAACACAGAATGCCAGGATTTTATCTCTTCCCCCCCACCAAGAAAACTGCATTTTTATGTACTACATTCGCAAACATGTAAGTCAACAGCAAAATTATTCACTTCCAGTAGGCTATAACTATCCTGAAAAGTGGGAAGCTACTGTTTTCATCTCTAGGTGACCAAACAGAAAACTATATCCCCTACTTCAACTCTTTTTTTTTTATAGCTACTCCTGTGTTTTTACAGTACAAAATTACAGCTATAAAATATATAATAACAGAGATTTATCAATGACAGAGTCTGTCTTTCTCTAACCAAATTCCCAGAAGGCCCACATAACCTGTCCCTGGTTATCAAAACTACTGGCATGAACAATTTCTGTTCTGCAGCTAAGCTATGTGTAAAAACCCAAGATGTGTGGCATTTACGATTATTACACCCATCTGCATTAACTGCCTAATGCTACTCTGCCCACACAGAGACTAAGAACAGCTGTTCAGAAAAGTAAGTGGGAAAAATACTCGAGTGAGGCACTCAATGCTTAACAACTTTGTGGAACTTAGTTATGATTGAACCATTTCCAGGTGCTGAAAGTTCTCTCTTCAAGCATGGGTATGGGTAACACACTAGGCAAGACCATAGAGACACCAACATAGAGACACTGATCTGCCAAACTAAGATACAAAATAAACAGCTGTTCACTTATTGGAGATTTTCACAGCTTGAGACCACCTATAATAGGCTCATGCAGGTCAGCCACTCTCAAGTTTTCTAGGGAACAGAAACATTTAAGAAAGAGTGAAACAAATATTCCTTCTGTGGTTTTAAACAATTCCTCTGGTGATCGTGCCCTTCTGAGGTAGCAGCTGGAAATGAGACACAGCTTAGAGCAACCATTCACAAGCTTCCGGAGGGAAGTTCCTTGCCAGGGCCAAATAACATAAATCTGTATCATTAACATGGCTGGAGGAGAAAGAAAGGGCTGACACCTCTGAATTCAGTCCAAGAGCAGAACACCTGAGATAGGCTTCCATAGCACTGAACCGTCTGCAGCTTCAGGCAGACACCTGGGTCCCAGTGTATTCAGTGCAGAGACACAGATTCCTCCAGAGCAGCAATCTACTTCAGATGTTCTGTGCTTCTCTCTGAAGACATTCATCTCCACACACAGCCTACGCAGACTAACCATTTAACTTAGACACTTAATACCAAGAATTGAATATCCCCAAAAGGGCACAATTTACAACATTCCTACTGCTGGAGCAGGATGCGACTATCTGGTGATGTAGATTAAAGGAAACAGCTCACAAAGTGGTCTTGGGGGAATTCATCACTTTGAGTGATGGGAACAGGGCAAGGCAAGAGTCAGGAGAAGCAGCACATCTCTCCTCAAGCCATTCTATTTAAAGCGCCTTTAGGATAACAAACTTCGGCATATGAAGACTGCAAAGTAAGTACAGCTGAACAGAGAAATAAGATCAGTATGGTATCTAATATACTACAACACATAACAGTTCTAATTAGAGGTGGATTTTTTGAAAGAGTACAGGTACACCTGTGACAGCTCTTTAGAATACAATAAATCCTCAACTAGCTGTCCCTACCTGTTATTTTCTTGTTGTTAGTTTAGACAGGATCTTCCAAAATCCAAACAAGACAAAAGAACCTGTTTCCTCAAGTCATAATAAAGTACTGAAACAAGATGTTATCTTACCTTCCAAAGTCCTACTAAGAGTCCTGGACTCAGACTGAAGAGCTGGACAAGCTTATCGGCACCAACTGCTACACTAGTTTCAGTCAGGTTAGCAAGATGGTATTCAGCAATCAAGGAACATCGATGAGGTCTTTGAAAAGAACATGGAGAATGTAGCACCAAGACTGTGTCTCCTTATTTGTGTAAGAGTTCAACCTAATTTCATTTTTAAGTCTGACTGACTGCGTATGATGAAAAAGGCTTTGAAAGCATTCAGCATGCACAGCCATCAGCTTTACTTCTGAACACCTACTGCACATTAGCAGGATCTCAACACCTCACAAGAGACAAAAGCCACCATAGGATGGCCTAATGCACTACTAAAAAAACCTTATATGCTTGCCCTGTATATCAAAATAAATAAAGCGTTACTTTATAATTTGGTTTTAATACTATGTTGGTACTAGATGGAATCACTGAACATTTTTCAATATGAAGCAAGCTCCCCAGAAGCAAAATTCTAAGGAAAGGATCAAACTAAATGTAATAAATTAAAAGATGTAATAAATTAAAAGCTTCTGTTAGAGAAAGCTTTCCTTTCTAGAAAATTTCTATATTTTGCCTGTAATTAAAGTGATTTAAGTCCATAACACCCTTTAAAGTTCATGGTGTTCTTGTTGGCTAACGATGCATAAAACTGAGCAGAAAGTGGATGCCATGTTGTGCATTCAGAATGGAGAAAGAACTTTATAAAACCCTTCACATGCTCTTATTATATTCAAAACTGTTACATCACAGTAGCATCAACGTACACAATAGCATGAACTTTGTCACATTACCCTGAACTGTAAGATTTGGGGCAGAGATGGAACATCAATTCTTGCCATTTTTAAGTCAATCAGGCTGGTATACAGAGACTTTCCCAAAGTCCCTGCACTAGCTCCTTATAGTCTTAACAATCTGAGTAATACTGTGATATTTGTGAAATCATTACCTTCATGTATATTCACAAGCTCTAACAGTTTATGATTCTGTAAAATAAATATACTCACTGCCTGCAAGCTTTATTTACTGTTTTCTACATATGAATCATCATCTTGGTAAAACAACTACATTTACCACATAATTTGACTAGAAGACTTTTTTCTATCTCCACCACAGCCTGAAGAGCTGAAGATATGCCTTGAAACTACTTTTCACCCATGAACAGGAAGGAAAAGGTCTCAAAAGTTTGAAGGGGGTAGGGGGTTAGCTGATTTTACACAACAGGCTTCTCTTGATTTGTTTGTTTGTTGGGGGGGGGGCAAATATTTTGCTTGTTCTTGAGGAAACATTTTTTTGTAGGTAAACAACAATTCTATCTTTTCAGAGCTCTGCTGCTAGTGGGGTTTGTGTAAGAAGAATGTAGCTGAGGCTGCCTATACTAAAATGAAACACATGACACAGACACAAGGGAAACTCCTTGACAGCAATCAAATACATACACACCTCAAATAACACATTTAAATATCTTTCCTCAGAATATAATGCCAGAAAAAATATTGAACACACTTAAGTTACAAAACAACAGCTCTCACATTGTGCTGTGGACTTATTTTTTTATATATGTGACCTTATATTGTAAGTTATATTACATTGTACAGAAAGCCAAACACACAGTTCCCTAAATTCATGTACACACCTACCAAATAAAAACAAATAAAAATGTTAGCAATATAGATTACCTGATTGTAGCCACACAAACATTGATGAACTGTTCCAATCTAAATGTCTCACATTAAATTCTCTTAGATTTGCATGATTTTCAAGCTCATTTGTATCTATGCCTTAGATTCAGCTTTCCTAGGCAAGAGCTATCAGTCTGTATCTCACATGCCAGTAGCTACATTAATCTATTATAGATATAATCTAGTTGGATTTTATCTATTTCTTGCCAAAAAGCTCTACTAATAAAGAGGACACAGGGTTTGGAAGAAATACAATACTATCAAGAGGCTTTCTAAGAATCAGCTTAAGTCAAACCAAGGTCAAATAGCTCCTACAGACACATTATCAACCAGCTACACCAAAAGCCCCTCAAAACACTATTAAAACTCACCCCTTCTTGCTGTGAGCTCTGCTCTGGTCAGGCAGCAATGGCATAACTCCAAAGAGTTTGAGGGTTGACAGGATATCTAAGCATGGCCAATTTGTACTATACCAAAGTATAGTAACAGAGGTGTCTTTAAATGCTAGCTTTGCCTTCTCCATTATGTGCTCCTTTCCATATTTGTCCTTTAGAACAATTATCCAACTCAAGCCAGAGGCTCTGTTATTTGGAAGTTGAAAGGGGAGAAAGGTAGTTAAAAAACAAGATTCTAAAAGTGACAAAACTTAAACTATGCTTCCAACAGAATTTTTAAATTTCTACTAACTGCTGCTTATGTTTCTCAGGCTAGGTCATTTATAGGCTATCATCATATCTTCCCATTATGATACAAAACTTTATAGCTCTAATTCCATATCCCCGCAGCATTTCCAGTCATTAACATTCTGTACATTGCTCTCAAGTAAACATTTTCTGTGACAATGCATTGCTTACTTCATAGCTTCTTTGTTTTTACATGGAAGACCCGTATAAGGATCTACAGGTTTAACAAGTTGCATTACTCTAGTTTTGACAGCAGCTATTTGTTTGAAGATGTATTCTTTCTTCCAGTACCCAGGATTTCGATCATGTAGAGCAGCACAATCCAAGGAACCAGTTTCTGTTTGTTCAGTCTTCATTTTCCTAACTGCCCTTTTTGGTTGAAAGCAACTGGAATAGATTTTCAGCCAGATTCCACTGAAAATAAAAACAATAGAGAGGAAAACCACACAGATTTCAAGGACAGTTACTTAATTTTTCTTACACAGACGTCTCCACTACCACTGAGCATAATGTAAGCATAAAAATAAAGTCTTAGATTATCAGCAAATTGCAAAGGCACTGTTGTACACTCTTCCCCATTTTGAACTTCCAGCAGCTCTTATGAGGTCAATTTCCCTGGTGCAAACACGAGGGCTCAGGATCCAAAGGATGTCAGCATTTCTCATGGGCTTACTGGGTTATCTCAAAGAATATGGAGTCTCTGAACACATTTATTGTTCTGAATTATACATAACCAAATGAGATCCACTTAAAACTTTCTGCCCTACCACAGGGGAGGGGGCAGTTATTAATTCTTACCATATGCCAGTAAGGTCAACTACACACACAGAAAATGTTTCACTAGTGCCCTAGAAAGTAAAATCATCAGATATTCAGAACTTCCAACTGTTTTACACCTCTCAACAGCACACTGGAGTATGGTTTTAAAAAGCCTTCCCTTCCCGTTATGCTGCTACTACCTTCACAGACATTCAATGAAGCAGATTTTAAAACAAAACAAAACACAGAAAACACCCATACTAAACTACAAACCAAACCAGTACATATCTGAAAGAAAGCTACCATGGGCCAACAAAGAAAAGGTAACTCTTGTCTGTCTTCCTGAAAATACAGGATCCAGAATGAAGCTCTGTGACAGCACAGCCATACTCAGTGACTTAAATGGAAACTGATGAAGGTTAAGCAGTTACTCTTCAAAATTCCACCCCAAAACATGCATCCTCCTCACACAAAATCAGCTAGCATAAAAACTGGTTTAATGCCTCTTACTCAACAAAGACAGTCTGGACCTCTCATGTTTCTCACACAGATCCAGCTGAAAGTGGGGTGGAGGAGGACAACTGGAATCACCTATGTTTGGTGGTGGTACCACTCCTATGTCAGTACTGTCTGCACTCTCTTTTGAAAGGCTCAGAGAAGACATGTCTCAAAGAAACATGCAACAGGAGTGATGGGTTCACCTCCTTCCTCTTAGAAGAAATATGAAGTCACATTTCTGCCCCCCACACCCCATATCTCTAGGACAGTTCAGGGAATAATGAGTGCATGAAGTTACAAGAATTTAAACAATCTGTAAACAAAGGTTTCCAGTAAGTTTTCTAATATTAAAGTGCTAGCCACACATAACCACACTAAAGAAAATTAATAGCAACAGAAACAAATTCTCAAAAGAAATTCTCTACCATTTATGAGCAAGATTACCGTTACCAGTCCTCACTTATCCCCTGGCAAGCTTACACTAACATGCTTTGTAATGCATTTTTCTCCTCTTTAAAGCATTCAAGGATTGAATCCATTCCACACTGTCTCCTACCCATGAAAACCATACTTACTCCATCAGCTGCTGAGAATAAGTCCCCAGCTGTAAAAAGCCAGGCTCTTGGTTACTAATGCAAATGTACTAAGGAATTCTGCAAAACCCCTCCACACTCTTGCTCTGCAGATACAGGTACAAACTCCCACTTTTTGAGTCAAAGCTGTTTAAACACACAGACCTATAAACTTCTATGGCTAATAAAGGGGGGTTCATAGTCAACATGAGCTTCCAACTTTCCTTTCACTAAAATCAGGGAGGGGGAGCTGGATATGGAACATGAAGAACAGTGACACGCACCACTGTCAGTCATCACTTGACCACAAAGGCAAGAAAGATCTGAGCAAGGCAAAATGATCTTCCCTGTGTTCTGGCTTCTCACTTCTTATACGAGCGTATTCTGCTGCTGATCAAACCCTTGGGCTTTCAGACAGACCATCCAGTGTGAGCTTCCCACACTGCATGTCAGGAAGACTGGAATAATACCACGTGCTGGGGCAGGGGAGTGCAGAAACACTTCCTTGCCTTCAACAGTTACATTGAAGACATCAGTGCCAAGGAACTGCTGAAGCGCAAACATTATATGAAGAACCGAAAGCCAAAGTGCTCACTGCATTGGGCAGCAGATACATCACAATGAAAGACTGACGGTCCTGTTGCATCAAGTGCAGCATCCTGTACATCCTGGAGAGCAGAATTATCCTCAAAAAGATACCTGCCTAAAAACCAAGATCAGATTTGTCACAGAGGTATATAGGGACTTCCACTACAATTCCTGTTAATTCATCACAAGATTCAGGGACTCAAGAAAGTCCACAGAAATCCCATTAGAAGAATTGACCTGGTCCCACTGATCCAGTCAGTCTCCTAGGTAAAGGAAAGTATCTCTGCCTCGAACCCCATTTGCGCACATACAGTAATTTCTGTCAAGATCAGAAGATGGAAACAGACATTGTTGAGATAGAGACAGATTAATCAGCTTCCCTTGAACAGCCAGAATGATTTTATCCTACCTTACTATCCTGGGGGGAAAAACCCGCATATTAAGATACATAATTTGTGTCAACTACACAATTTTTATCTATATGCACCTGCTGACAGTCTCAAAAAGTAAATCTGGATTATGGCCTTCCCTTTAAATTTATCAGTTGTAAAGGTGCCAGTGCCAATGTTAGCTGATTTACTGTACAAGTTTTGGCAAGTAAGTGAGAAACAGATGAATACCAGATGCAGCAACTTCCTATAGAGGAAGATATTTTCTCATTTAAACAACGCTAATGCAGCAGAATCCTAGAAAAGAAGGATACCCAGATGTTTTAGTTTTTGCATACCAACCAGGGTCTCTCTTCTTAATCCTTTCACAAAATTGTGATACTGGTAGAAGCAATTTGTGCAAATTTTACACCAAAGTGCATGCTAACAGCAACATTTCAAAACATCGTATTTAGTTTCCGCCTTCTAACTCCCACTACATTTAACAGGGTTTGACAGCTAGAATTCCATACAGCACACTGTACTGTGAGCTGTGCAGTGCATTTTCAGCAGAGTAATTGCCAGTAAGTACATACATTAGTGCTCTGACATCAGGTAGACTAAATCAGATTGGCTCATAGCTCAGGCAAACTCAGCTGCTGCACGATTAAAACTTGCACTTATCCTTCCCTCTTCCTTACTTGTCATTGGCCAGATGATAGAAGCGTTTATTCACACAACCAACAGACAACAGGGATGCAGCATCCAAATAGGAAAATATCTTGATTAGCATTTCTGATGGCATGCTGGAAAATAAGAGAAAGAAATACCATTAGACTTGCCCGTGAACTCCAGAAATGAGAATGGCAAAGAATTTTCATTCCAAACCAGAGCAAAACAAAAGAGACAGAAACTATCAGCTTGTAAATGCACAACGCAAACTCACCCGGAGAGTTCATTCACAGTTTGGGTTCTGGTTTGTTTCTTCAATACAAAACATTTGTTTAAGACTATTCACCACAACCTGTGCAAGCAGCACAGCCCAACTACATGACCAGTTATGGGTTTGCCTTTCCATTACATTTTGTTGAATTAAACCCAGTTTGACGCAAAAACTGTTTCATTCAACTTGAGTTTCTCACTGCTTGTACCATGATTTTAACACTTAGTCCACAACCCCCAGCATCTGCCAGAATTGCATATGCTTTCTCTCCTCCTGACGGTGGTGCCAGGTCTCAGGGTGCACCAGGACAGAAATGCCTCTGTCAAACAGTGAGATCTTGCTCTACCTCATCAAAATCTTCAAACCATGCATGCTCTGGGGTCTCATACAGCTTTCATTTCATATCAACAAAAAGATGTGAACTTCAAAACATGAGCTGAGTGACACCTTGAGAACATTAACTTTTCCATGCACCTGTAAGGCTGCCTGAAATGCAGGTGCCAGCCTCAGTACAAAAAGCACAAACATAACCTGGAGATGTGCCACCGTGAATTTTGGTTTTACAGGCAGAAACCTCATGCCCTTCAAGTAGTATCTGGTAACTACAGAGTTTAAAAAAAAAAAAAAAAAGATGTATTTTATACTCTATCTTTTTGGAGCATAAAAGTATGGTAACATCAAAATCACCACTGAAAGTACAAGCTGCTGTGAAAGTTAACACCTCAGCTGTGTCTCTTGTTGATTTACTACAGTGTCCTTTACAACACTTGGCTGATTTATAACAACTCAATTTCAGAAGCATATGGCTTTCAAGCATAGAATGATAACACCAATACTCCAACTTTTTTATTAAAATTCTGTATCTTAGTTGTACTAACAGAGAGGCAACCACACCAAAACTTGGAGTTATTATGTAAAAAAAAAAGTACAGTCTAAGCCCAAAGCAGTCCGTGCATTTATTCCTGAGAGAATTTAGAAATGATCCCTTAAAAAGCTGTAAATAAGCTAAATATGCTTGATCTAGGATTCTCAACAGTAGCTTTTACAACCATATTATTTTTTTCTTTGAAGGAAGCTGACAGAAAGGATTTTTTTTTTCCTTCCTTCTCTTGTGTTTCACAAAACTAAGAGCATAAGGGATTGAACTGGCCATTCAACGGAAAACCGAGAAATGACTAATCAGGAAGCCACAAAATGTACAGAATAGAGAAAATCATTCTTGCATGTAGCATATTCTTAGATGGTTTGTGTAGAAACATAACAGATTTTCAAAAAGAAAACAATTCATGATTATACTGAAAGTCTCCTTTTTGCCCTTTAAACATTTACAAATATATTTACAGCAAATATGCAGCAGCCACTTTCTTCGTGCCCCCTCATGCCACTCCACCATCCTAAGCCTCTCTATACAAAGCAACAAGCATCAAGAAAAATATCAGAAGTTTAATTCCAAGCTGGCTTTTATTGAAGTAATACAGTAGCATCTTTTATTCTCAAGGAACATCACAGGTCATGATTTGCAAAGGAGTTGCTGAAGGCTTTGTACGACTCGGAAAACCTACATACTTCCTGCGAACTTAGAAAAGGAGGTGAGGGGAAATCATGCTTGAAAACATTAGAAGGTCAACACAGGATCACAAAGTAGGCCAAGACAGCAAATCTTTTCTTTCTGGCTCAGAGCATTTGACATGGAAATCTCCAACATATGAACACAATAACTGTAATCAGTCAAAGGATGGCTTACAATGCGCACTCTTACTCTTAAACTGAAGACATACCTCTCCATGCACAAAGTAGGTTTTGGTTTCATGGAAGGCATCAAGTACAGACTTTTAATTCCAGCATTTACAGTTTCAGAATGTTCCCCCGGCCTGATAGCAAAGCTCCTTGACCTTTTTAAAGAGGAAAAGCTGTTAGGGGTCACATCATCACAAAATATGTACCCAGACACCACATCTCAACCGAGACAGGATTCAGCAAATGCATCACATGGTTATTCATTACCATCAGTTCACAAATTTGAACAATTATTACCAAGTTAAAAATACCTGACATGAGGAAGATACCAGATTTAACCTCATAGGTGTCTCTCCTATGATCAATCTCTCACAGTAGTCAGAAGGGAATAGTGCCACACCACCAAAACAGTTTGAATCTGGTAGAGATCTGTTAAGGTTAGGCACCTGCACTACCGTGGCTACCACAATCAAGCTGCAAACAGGTCCCTGCAGCAAGTCAAACTCTGATCAATCTTCTGGTTTGCAACATTACTCCAGAGGGGGTTTTGAGCCATCCTACTTTGAGAGTTATCAAACAAAACCAAACCTTGAAGCTTTCTCAGAACCTGACAAGGCTCAAAAAGAATTCCCTTGACTACGCAACAGAATCACATCTGAAACAAACTTACAGTCTCATCTCAGATTTCCCCCTTCTAAAACACTTACAAATCTGATAAGTATTAGTTCAACAGGCAAGATGGGTACCAATGTTTTTATTTCTCATTAAAATATCACAGTTTGCAAACAAATTGCTTCCTCTTACTAAAGAAAGCAACTTTCCATATTTCTAACACAAATACGTTCCAACAGGACACACATTTTTTTCCAGGTTTTTTGATAGCAAGAACTTCGTAAACTCTAATTACAAATACTATCATTAAGCCAGATAGAAATATTCAGAGTTTCACTCAATCAAATCCTTACACTTCACACCCACTGATGCCACTGAGGAGGCAGGGCTCCCCATGTGATTTACTAGCAAAGGTTTGTATTGCCAGCTGACTTTCCAACACCAGGTCAATCCAGCTCTGGGTTTCTAAGCAACTAATTGATGTTGAGGAAAATAAAAACAAACTAATTTTTAAGTACATGGGTACCACATTCATTTAATGTGCACTGTTCTTAAGACTGGTTTACGCTCAAAGAAAAATAAAAATCAAAATAAAATAACAACCCTGCCCTACATTGTCAGCAATTGAAAAAAAAAAAATCCCTGAAGTTTTACTGGGAGTTGTTATAAGCATAACACAAAAAGATGTGTGCATTTCAGCTGGGGTGGCTATCTCTGATAGACTAACGAAGTTAACAACTACAAAAACACAAGTGTGTATCAAATACACCCTGATGCTTTTCTCATTTATTATTCCCAAGAAGTACATTTAGAAGATGAGATGAGGCTGTAACAAACTGGTTGGGTTTTTGTTTGGTTTTTTTTTCCAAAAGCTATTAGAGATTCAGAGACACGAGTCATGTTGAACAGCAGCAGAACTACCACTTCTGTACCCTTGTAGGCAGCACGTCGCAGGTTATTCTGCCCTGCATCGACACCAAAAGCACAAAGATACTTTGTTGGGGCAGACCCTGCAGTGATGTACCTACACAGGCTCCAGGAACACAAGTAACTCTGATCAAGAGCTGGATCCTGGATTTTGCAACATGCTTTACCTGGTACAAGCATGATCTACATTGCCTGTATTCACTCCTTCTTGTTCTCTTCCTAGTCACTCGTTGAATCCCCCTCTTCTTCATCCCAGGAAAGAATTATTGAAATGTTGCCTTCACCTGCCTCAAAATTTCAACATAGTACCTACCACTTTTCTTAGTTTCATTTCAAAAAGATACTGAATTTTTGCATCTTCCAGAACAAAAATATTCTCAAGTTATGAAGAACAACAGCGAATCCACTGTATAAACTATTCTTCAAGTGTTATGTGTGCTAAGATTTGAAATGAGCATTAACAAAATGCTTTTTACACTGCACTGACAAAGCTTGTCTGCTCAAGCTAAAAATCAATGATGTTGTTACTCCACCCCCTTGGAGGCTTCTAGTAACAACTGAGATGCTTAGAGGTACAACCACCTCAATTGCTATTTCATCAGCTTTCAACTTGGGAAACTCAGCTTTCTACCACTATTTTCACATTTATACCCTGCCGTACTCGTAATGTGACGATTGGGTTTTTTGCTGGCTGGGGAACAAATCTATTTCAAGGAATGTAGAGAAAGTTGCAAGTAGTGACAAACCCTGTTCGCTTCTCTATATGTTAAAGCATTCCTAGGGATAAACAGAAATAACAGTAATATTTTGACATCTGGGTTTTTTTTTAACTCAGTCAACAATTCCAAAGTCTTTTAAAAAGTGGATATTATCTATTCCATTTATAGGTTAAAAAAACCCAAACAAACCAAACCAACCAACCAAACCAACCAACGAACCAAAAAAAAAAACCCACCACACACAACAAAAACCAGGGGGAATGCAACAACTATAAACCCCAAGGTTGTATAAATGGGTCAGCAGAAAAACCCTGGTTCCTTAACTTTGCTTCTAAGACAGGTGATTTAATTTTTTTTTTAAACTGAACTGTGAGAATTAAGCTAATCATACCTTCCACAATCAAATCCTTCCATTTATCATAAAAGCCTTACTACCCTGGATGTATATACACGAGTCACTAAGCTAGAGAGTGCTTTATAGACAGACTCCTGCTTCTTACACTACCAGCAGAAGCGCATTCCCAAATATTCCCAAAAATTCCCAAATTCCCCACTACCCAGACAGCAAGCAGGCCGTTAAACCCAGGTCTTCACACACCTGGAGGAGACAGATCCTATCAAAAGGTCCATCACCTCTACAAAGAGTCCCCTCCATGTGGCCAGCACCTTGGCCGTGAGGCAACAGGCTCGGGCTGCGGCAAGTTTACACCAGAAACCAGAGCCGTGCGGCGGATGGAAGGGGCTTCTCAAAGGGGTGAAGGGAAGACAACAAGCCATCTCCTGCGGAGAAGGTGAAAAGGGCGAGGAGACAGCTCTAGGACGGCGGAACCGCTCTCCGGTCCCAGCTTGACGCCCTCCGGCGGCCTCTCCTCAAGTCAGGCAGGAGAACCGTTACCTGGGTCCGGCGGCGCAGCCGGACCGAAGGGCACTGCCGACAGCCGCAGGGGTAGAAGTCCGCGGCGGCCGTCCACCCCGGAAAGCTGCCGCGTCAGCTGCCGGCGCCTTGCCCCGGCCGTACTTCCACAGGGCCCTACCGCGGCCCGTCGCCACAATCCGCTCCGCCATGGCCGGCTCCGCGCCGCGCTGTGAGGGGGGGAAAAGGACGCTGCCCCCTCCCAGGTGAGCCCTCGGGGCGGGGCGGGGCGGGGCGGGGCTCGCCCAGGCCGGGAGCTCTGGTCCGCACCTGCAGCGAGGGCCGACCCCTCCCCTCCGTGTGCCTGTCACTGCCTGAAGGAAATGCAACCTGCGGCAACTCGTGTCCCCTCCGACAAAGACATTTATTTTGTGCTGGGGAGAAGGGGCACCGCTCTCCCCCACAGCTTCCAGCGTGCGCCGGAGCAGGTGTCGAACGCACCAGCGAAGCAGACACCTGTGGGGCTGGATTGGCTGCCGCCGGCCCCTCGGGGAACAAGCGCTGCGCCCTGCCCTGCCCGTCGGTCCGGCGTGCGGAACACGGAAAGCTCTATTACACCGGGGAACCGCACTGTGTCCCGCCGTGAGTCCCGCTCAGGACCTCCGACAGGCATTCCCAGCCCCACACTGAGCTGGGCGCTGTCCCCAGAAAGCCGGAGCAAGGTCTTGTCGGGTGTTCTAGTCTCCGTTCGTGGAAACGTCAAATCCATCGCTTTTACACACCTAGGCGTGCAAGATCAAA
>JAAGNO010012629.1:0-14761 GCA_033439905.1 Ceryle rudis | reverse complement strand
AGTAGGGTGAATGGTTGGACACGATGATCCCATGGGTCTTTTCCAACCTAGATGATTCTGTGATTCTGTGATTCTGTGACTAGCATTTCGGTAAGGGCCCACTTTTAGTGATGGAAGAACTTGCAACTCTTTACCTAAAGGGCTAAGTTTGGGGGTTGGTGGTGTTGTCTTTTAAAATGTAAGACAAAGAATCATTAGCACTGCCAGAGAAGCCACACTGAAAACAGCATTTGGTCATCAGTTAAAAAATGTGGGACTCAGAGAAACCCTATACTCCTCAAAGTAAATGCCTCTTGCATTTCCACTTGGTTTGTTCTTTGGTAAAGTTCCAAACTTAGTAGATTCCACGGGATGAGCGAGGTTCGAGGTTTGCGATGTCGCCAGGGGGTGTCTGAGGGGGTTTCCTGGGCCCCCGGCACCCTTGGGCTCTGTGTGTGGCAGGAACCGTCCATCACGTGACAGGTCTCTCGAGAGGGGCAGGCGAGAGTTGGGTGGTGCCAGCAGTCCCTGCACCAATTTGCAGACTGGACTCTCTTTTCAGGGAAGTTTGCTGCCTCCCAGGGGCCCAAATCAGGGATGTCACCTTGGCTGCAGTGATCAGTATGTGTAGGGGTTGCTTTGGAAGACAAATGCCTTAATAACGAATGTCCCCTCTCCTCCTCCTTTCTGTTAGCTTCTATTACCAAGCACAACGTCATATGGTATGGAATATCCCTTTGGTCATCTGTCCTGGCTGTGTCCCCTCCCAACCTCTTGCCCACCCCCAGCCTACTGGCCTTTGGGGGTGGAGGGTTTGAAGAGACAGCCTTGATGCAGTGCCAGCACTGCTCAGCAGTAGCCAAAACGTTGGTATGTTAACAACACCATTCTAGTTACAAAGCACAGCACTATGAGGGCTGATATGGGAAAAAATTACTCCATCCCAGACAGACCCAATACAATAAAAATAATTTAAAAAAAAGATCTTGCTTGAAGTAAAAAATCACTCTAACACAAGCAATGTAAAAGCTGAGGGAGGAATACATCCATGAGACAGACAGCAGCCGTGGAAATGGTGGCATATAAATGCATTTTTGCATTTGTCAATGTTGTTTACTGCGAGAGACGTAACATTGCATCAGTGAAACAGAGTAAGATGAATAATAGGAGTACTGTACAGAACTATATACAATTTCAGCCCAAAATGTGAGCTAAAATAGTGTTGCATTATTTATACTTTCATATATTCAATATTTTTCTGGCTACTATTGTGTTCAGTAGAGTTTGTCTGCCTGTACCACAGCTAGATTTTGGTTCCAACATTTAACCAGCTTCTAATCTCTAATACAGCAAATGAACAGATTCCTTTACATTAGTCTGTATGTTTTTAAGCAATGTTGAAAACCAGTAAAATCATATGAAGAGTATTAAATGTCATATACAAGTTATGAAATTGATTAGATACTCCCAGACACAGTAAAAGGGTACTGGTGTGGAAAATAAGAGCAAAGTAAACTCTTTCTTTTTAAATAATGCAAGATGAGTACTGGGAAAGTCTCATGTGAGACCATGGAAAGTAACGGTTCATAAAGCAAAGATACACTCTCTTCTGCAAGGGAACCTGTAAATGATGGTAGTGCTAACTTAAACAAGCCGAAGAACTGAATGCATGCTGATACCTAGGCTTCTGGGAAACCTTCAATGGTCATAACAACTGAAAAGCCCCCTGAAGATCATGCCAGTCACAGTGAAATCTTTCCACCTGGCATGCAAAAACTTGGTTTTTTGAGTAAGGAAGTGAAATGTGATTTTCCTTAACCAGCAGGTAGAACAGTCTATTATGCTGATGATAAACATTAATATTTCAGGACGATGGCTACCAAGGATGCTCTTGTCCAACATCTGTCTTGGAAAATCATGCAATCCAGCCAGTGTAAATGCAAAAGTTTCATGAAAATACATGTAAAGGTATATAAAAAAATTGTTGCATCAAAATGCAATCAAATGCAATGCAGATGGAACCAAACCGATTTACATTTTTTCAAAACAAAACAAAAAGGTTTTCTATAAATCAGTCAGCTCCAGTCATATTTATGTAGAAAACAGATATCTTGGGAGAATTGCTGTTTATTCCAGACAGTAATTGACTGAAGCTGTCTGAAAATTGAAGTTTGAAAAAGCTGACTGAAATTGAAGTTTGCTGCCTCCCTGGGGCCCGAATCAGGGATGTTGCCAGACAACTCAAGAACTTATTACAGATTTTGGACTATTGCCCACTCTGTCTCTTTCATGTGGGTACTAGTGATGTTGCAACAAGAAGTCCAAGGGTGATCAAAAGAGATTTCAGGGCCCTGGAATGAATGTTAAAGGATTCAGGAGCACAGGTAGTGTTTTCCTCAATCCCCCCAGTAATGGGGAGAAACTTTGGAAGAAACAGACAAACCCAAGATACCAATACCCATGACTTTCCGTTTGCGGACACTGAAATTGTAAGGGACCAGTTATATCAGCTGAATGTTCACAAGTCCATGGGGCCTGATGGGATTCATCCCAGAGTAATGAAGGAGCTATCAGATGTTATGGCAGGACCCCTCAATCATCTACCAAAGGTCTTGGGAGTCTGGGGAGGTCCCTGTTGACTGGAAGCTAGCCAATGGTATTCCAGTTTACACAAAGTGTATGAGGGAAGACCCAGGAAACTATAGACCTGTTAGTCTAACCTTAGTTCCTGGAAAAACTATGGAGAAGATCATACTGGGTGCTATTGAAAGGCATTTAAAGGGCAGTGCAATCATCAGGCACAGTCAACATGGGTTCACAAAGGAAAAGTCCTGTTTGATCTCCTTTTATAAGGTCACCTGCCTAGTGGATGAAGGGAAGGTGGTGGATGTAGTTTTTCTGGATTTTAGTAAGGCTTTTGATACTGTCCCTCACAGCATCCTTCTCAACAAGTTTTCCAATTGTGAGATGAGCAGGTACATGGTGTGCTGGGTGAAGAATTGGCTGAAGGGCAGGGCTCAAAGGACTGTAGTGAAAGGGACTACATCTGGCTGGTGACCAGTCACCAGGGGTGTTCCTCAGGGCTCAATTCTAGGGACAGTTCTGTTTCATATATTTATCAGTGATTTGGGTTCAAGAGTTGAATGCACCATCAGCAAGTTTGCTGATGATACCAAACTGTGAGGTACTGTTGACTCTCTCAAGGAATGAGAGACCTTGCAGAGGGGATCTAGATAGACTGGAGTATTGGGCAATCATCGATGGCATGAAATTTAACAAGACCAAATGCCAAATTCTGCACCTGGGACAGAGTAATGCTGGGCACAAGCATAGATTGGGAGAGGAGTGGCTAGAGACCAGCCCTACAGAAAGAGATCTGGGGGTGCTGGTTGATAGCAGGCTCAGTAGGAGTCAGGAGTGTGCCCTGGCAGCCAAGAGGGCTGTCAAGGGATAAGTCTGGGCTAGCTACTAGATGAATGACAGATGCTCTCTATTAACCCCTCTCCCTTCCCAAAGGGGAAGAGAAAAGGAACAAGGGAGAGACACTTATGGATTGGAAAAGAAAACTAAACCAGCTTTAATGAAAATAAAATGAAAAATATATACAAATATATACAAAATCATTATGGAATCCAACCCCTCCCCATGGCAATTGTCGCTGTCACCACTGATGCTGTGAGACAGGCAAGTCCCAGACTGGACTCAGCAGCAGATGGGAACCAGATTTAGGAGCTGGATTTGGGAACCGGATTCAGGAACACATGGGTCAGGATAGAAGGCAGAAGAATGGACAGAGCCCTCCTCGGACACTGGCCATTGAAGAAAAGAGCTTGACTCTTGTGATCCCTCAGCTTTAAACTGAATATGGCATACATGGAATGGAATACCTTGTTGGTCAGTTTAGGGTCACCTGTCCTGTTCTCTCCTCCCTGCAGGTGCAGCCTCATGTTTTATGGAACCCCAATGGGGTCCACAAGATTTAGCAGTGACCTTGGTTACAATAGGAGCAAGTATAAGCAAGACCTGCACACCAATCCTTGGTAGTAACTCTAAACATCGAGCGTTATCGCTGCTAGAAGCAGACATTGTCTGCAAAACTCTGCCGTTAACTTCAGAAAGAGCAGTTACTTAGAAGAGACTGAGCTGAAAAGTAAAATCACTGAACGGAATTAGTTCTGTTCTATCTCAAACCAGAGCAAGGGCAAACTTCAGTCTGGGTTGCATCAAACACAGCATAACCAGCCTGTCAAAAGAGGTGATTATCCTGCTGTGTTCAGTGTTGGTGTGGCCTCACCTTGAATACTGTGTGCAGTTCTGGGCCCCACAATTTAAGAAGGATGTGAAAGTCCTTGAATGCATCCAGAGGAGGGCAACAAAGCTGGTGACAGGGCTGGAAGGCATGTCCTATGAGGAGCGTCTGAGGACTTGGAGTTTGTCTAGTTTGGAGAAAAGGATGCTGAGGGGCAACCTCATTGCTCTCTACAGCTTCCTGAGGAGGGGAAGTGGAGAGGGAGGTGTTGATCTCTTCTCCCTGGTATCCAGTGATAGGACCTGGGGGAACAGTTCAAAGCTCCATCGGGGGAAGTTCAGACTTGACGTTAGGAAACATTTCTTTACCAAAAAGGTGGTCAAACACTGGAACAGGCTTCCTCAGGAGGTGGTCGATGGCCCAAGCCTGTCAGTATTTAAGAGGCATTTGGACAATGCCTTTAATAATATTCTTTAACTTTTGGTCAGCCCTGAATTGGTCAGGAAGTAGGACTAGATGATCATCGTAGGTCGCTTCCAACTGAACTGTTCTATTCTGTTCTGTTCTGTTCTGTTCTGCCCCTGTGCTCCTCTGGACTTGTGGAGATGGGCCAGTTATAGGCTACTGTCTCCTTTTATGGGTCTGGGAGTAGCCATGGCAGGGCATTATTCAGCTCCCCCACCTGCCATTGTCTGTCTTGTTTGTGGGTGTGCAGATGAGATTTTTTTTCATGTAATCTAACACACGCTACTTGCCTGTTGTTAAGTGTTGCTTTTTAAAAAAAACATAAACCAATAATGAGACACACAGTGCTGAGCTGAGAGCATTCCATGTTTCTCATTAGACTGAAATATATAAAAGTTATTTTATATGAACTTCATTAGAAGTATTTTTACACTTTTCCCAAGGGTTTCTCATACAAATTTCTTCAGGCACCTCAAAACTCAGATCAGTTTGAAGTGCAACATCAAGACGAACGTAAATCTCTTCAGTGTTTGTTCCTATTTTGAAGTAGAGAACCACCTGACAACTTCAGTTACTGAAAAAAACATTTTTCACTGCTTTTGGCAACTGATAAGGACTTTTCAGATTGTATTTAATGTAGATTAGTTTTCTTTCAACAGTTATGCTAGCATGTTGAAACAGGGCAGAGAAAAAAGCATTATAGACACTTGTCTGATATTTCTGTGCTTTGTACTTCATATAGTCATTCGATTAATTTTTCATTCCTTTATAATGGATTATAAACTTCAGACAGTTTATCTACTGAATTATGACCAGTTATTTTGAATTTAGGTTATGAAGTCTCAATCTACAAATCGAGTCATTAGTTTTAGTAATTTCCCTGCATGAATTGCAAAAGAAACAAATGGAAGTCAAATAGAAAGTGACAGACTTTATGAATTAACATACTTCAGATTCCATTTGTACTAAGCATTATGACATTTTACAGTTTACCCCATAGACTTTCTGATACCAAACATCATTTTACAGACAACAGATAAAATAGAGAAAGGTGGGCGTAGAAGAATGTACACTTGAGTTTTTACTCCTTACTCTACATTTCAAAGACAATCCATCCAACTACTCTTATTGCAACAGGTTTAATCACAGTTTAAGGAGAAAATATTTTCTTTTAAATGTATGAAGGTGTTTAAAAATCAGAGAAAACAGAGAAAAGTGAAGGGTGCATCACTGTGTTTTGGAACCTTTGATCTCCTTGTGACTTACACAACTAATTCTGTTCACAAATCTTATGATGGTGCATTTCTAAGCATCTAAACTTCTAAAAAGGTCTGGTGTTTTGTTGAATTCAATAAGATTTTGACATTTAAGATACTACTCAAAATATCAATGTTACATTTCTGCTCAATAAATTTAGCACCAGTAGGGAGTCTGTCATGCATCTGCAAGTAACATTATTTCACAAGACTAGATCTTGTTAGAATACTCATAGCTCCTTTTTGTGAAATGCAAAAGCACTGCATATTACAATATCTGTAAGATATCTCTAAACCTTTTCTACATCCTTCTACTTTCAGACTCAAAACATCATGTATGACATGATTGCCGACTTAAATGAAAGAAGTGAAGATTTTGAGAAGAGAATTGTTACTCTGGAAACTAAACTGGAAACTTTAATTGGTAGCATTCAAGCTCTCCCTGGACTGATTAGCCAGATAATCAGCCAACAACAGAGGGATCTCCTCGAGGCTCAGACACAAAGTTTTAAACATGTTGCCTACAGTGCTGAGCGATCATGGTCTTTGTCAAGAAGAAGGAGATCCTCCTCCACAGCACCACCAACTTCATCAGAGAGCAACTAGATGAGAATAAGTTAACGACAAGAAAAAAAGACTTTTTGCCATCATATGGTCAATATTTTAGCTTTTACTGTAAAGCCCTGTGGTTCTAATCAGTGTTATCTGGGTTCTGATGTCAGAGTCCTGGACACAACATTTAAGGCCCAAAGGAGTGAAAAGTGTTCCCCCTCCTCAGTGCACAGTGAATGCACTTCTTATTGCTATATTAGATTGTTCCTTCTGTAATTTCACTAACTTTTTATTCATGCACTTCAAACAAACTTTATTACTACAGTATATAATAATAATAAAAAGATTAATTTCTGCACATAATTGCTTGGTTAGTTGGACTTTAACAGTTAAAAAAAGTTCATAATCAGAAGACTTAATTCTAGAACTTTAAGAAACTAAACTCAATCATAATTATCCTCTCAGTATGAAAGCTCATTCTCTAAACTTTGCGCTGGGGGGGGGGAATAAAAATCACAACAAAAACAAAAAAAATCAATGTTCATCTAGCACTGTGCTGTCTATGTATAGTCATTTTAAGAGGTCACTGACGGCTTCAATTTCTGAAGTGATTAATTAAAAATATGATTTACCCTAGAAATCAGAAAGACGGTAATGTAGAAAGCCAGAGCAGAGATGTGCTAGGCAAGACAGAAAAACTGTTCTCACAAACACTCCAACTTCTATAAACCAAATACATTACCTTTCATAATCTGAAAACCAGCATGCACTTTAAGCCTATTTATAATAAAGGCTTTGCCTTTTTGAGATAAAGTATATAACTGATGAACATAAGTTATATCCATAGACATTGCTTGATTATAAAAAGCTTGAGATTTTTCTCCAATACCTTTTCTGTCCTTGAGAAAGATAATGGCTTCACGGATTTTTTTTTTTTTTTTTCCCCTCAAGGTATGGTTGCATGCCTTGAGAGTGCTTTCTTTATAGACGGTGGTATTTTGCACCTGGAAACAATAATCCCTATGCACAGTATTTACAGTTCTGCTTTTTTGTGAAGTTCATCTCTTTCCAGTTACCAGAGGAAAAGATGGATATAGTGCTACTGTTGTGTTAGCTCGGTCCTCAGTTAGATGAGATTTTTGGAAGGTCATTTACACTATTGGCAGAACAAGACGCATTCATTAATAATATTGGAGTTTAACAGTGAAGTATCAGAATTTTTTCTGAAAGATTTCAATTTTTCCATTCTGCCATTTTTCATGTATGATTTCAAATATTTTTCCTGTTACTGAATGTGAAATACCCTTTCTGTAGCTTAAATGTGTTGCTTTTTGTCTTGCCAGCATGAACTGTCTCTTTTCTTGCTTACAAAAAACATAATCTTTTTTATATTTGTAAGATTTTTTGTTGTTTGTTTTTCTTTTTCTTCTCATCTAGAGTGTATAACTTTTTTTTTTTAAAAGGACTATAGCTCCATGTTGAAAATTCTTGCCAATATGTGACAATTAACTCTGAGTTAAGAACTGACTACAGGTATTGAGCTGGTTTATCCTGCTGTGAAAGAGCAATTGTCATCTTTCACCTCTCAATTCTCTGTTACACAGTAGGACTCGGGAGCCTGAACATAATAACTTTTTTCTGTAGATTTATGCAAGCAGAGATGTTAGAGTTAATGGAACTATTCACATCAAGAGAATTTTATAAGTCTTTTGCATTCCTTTTTTTAAAAGCAAACAACAAATGAGGACACCATTGAATAGTCTGGTTCAATTTCTTCGTTTACTCTGAAGTTATTCCTTTTCATCTTCCCTTGTTTGAATCTTGTACCACAAATTCCTTTACTGAATTTTTATTTCCAAAACATAAGCTTCTTCAAAGTGGTCAGTGTATTAGTATTAGGTCACCAAAAGGAGAAAGTACCATTATGTCAGATCTCCAAAGCGACTTCTGTAACTGAATATAGGTTTTTCTTTGAATAATTGCTTACAAATAAGAAGGTATCTCTCACAAGAGGCACAATTACTATATTACAAATTGAAAAGCCTCACGCATACTTCAGTATAGTCTCACTGATTGGAAAATTCAGCTTTCACTTGCTCCTGAACTTCTCCTTTTCACTGCATTCCAAATACTGATCCCTTTTATCAGTTACTTTGGAGCCTTGTTGCTAATCCCTACATTTATAATGACTCTAAACAAAGGTATCTTGCCTGTAAAGACTTAAACATAGTATCACAAACAGGCCCATTCACCATACTGAAAACTAAGTACATTAATTTAAATAGTATTTTTAAATTAGATTTAAGTCTTTGCAGGATCAGAATAATATGCTCACAGCACAATATGCTTGAAAAATGCTTTGCAGATCTTTATTCTGCAAATCAGTAACTAATGTAGGTCTGCAGATCTTCCCAGATAGACCTGGGCAACTCAGCTTTTCTTTACCTCCCACAGCTCCATAAAGCTGGCATTGGCGCAGAAGTAGCTTCATTATCTAGAAGTTAAAAATCCAGCTTAGGACCTCTGAGCGCCTTCTGGAAGACCATACATTTCCCCATGAGCCATTTAAATCTTTTGGCTACCTAGAGTGGGTGCTCTGAATCACTGGCATCATTAGAGGTCAAAGATAGGGGATAAGCATATTGGTTTACTGCTGTTCAGTTTTTAAGACTTTTTCCATGTCAGATCATACATGGACATTCAAAGGGATGCATATTTCTTCTTCTTCTTCCTCTTTTTTTTTTTTTTTTTTGAGGCAGAATAAATAAAAATAGTAAGCACGTGTACCTCCTCGGGGGTGGATGGTGGATGTACATAACCCACTTAGAGTTTGGATCTTCTGCCCCAAAATTTTCCTAGGGTTGTTTGCAGAAAAAAAACCCATCTGAAATAACCCAAAAGCTGGGTAATAAGGGCATTCATAGGCAAGGAAGATTTTTCATTTCTGCAAGAGGACTTGGTTCAGCTGTCTCATTTTCTATATGTGCTCAGATGACCAGAATATAAAGATACTTACTAAAGCAAGAACTAGCATGCAGATTTCTTCTCCAGCTCCTCTCCGGGTGCATACTATAATGGCTGCACATCAGTCAACTTCATTCTACCTCTGACACGATGCTCTTCCCTAGAGAGCAGGAAGGCTAGGCTAAAATCACCACAGAAAATATGAAAGTATTAGGTACATATTTCCTAATGGTCTCTCTCTTGCTTTACTGTATAGGAAGTCCTGGCGACTTGGTGCTTTAATCCTTTATAGGGTCAGAAACTGGGCAACACTCTGCAATGTAATATTGAAAAGAATAAAGTGGTTTCTGGTGGGATTTGGAAGTGGACTGGATGCAGAGTAGCTCAATGATACAGGTGCCAGCAGTGCTGTGGTGGGTTGACCCTGGCTGGATGACAGCTGCCCACCAAAGCCGCTCTATCACTTCACCTCCTCAGCTGGACAGGGGGAGAAAAATACAATGAAAGGCTCATGGGTCAACATAAGGACAGGGAGATCACTCAGCAATTACTGTCACAGGCAAAACAGACTCGACTGGGGAAAATAATTTTAATTTATTACCAATCAAAGGTCAGAGTAGGATGATAAATAAACCCAAATCTTGAAACACCTTCCCCCTACCCCTCCCTTCTTCCCAGGCTCAACTTCACTCCTGAATTCTCTACTTCCTCCCCGAGTGGCACAAGGGGACTGGGAATGGAGGTTGCGATCAGTTCATCACACCTTGTCTCTGACACTCCTTCCTCATCACACTCTTCCCCTGCTCCAGCTTGGGGTCCCACCCACAGGATACAGTCCTCCACAAACTTCTCCAATGTGGGTCCTCCCCACAGGCTGCAGTTCTTCATGAACTACTCCAACATGGGTCTTTCCATGGGGTGCAGTCCTTCAGGAACAGAATGCTCCAGTGTGGGTCCTCCACAAGGCCACAGGTCCTGCCAGAAAATCTGCTCCAGCATGGACTCCTCTCCACAGTGTCACAGGTCCTGACAGAAGCCTTCTCCAGTGCAGGGTCTCCACGGGGTCACAGCCTCCTTCGGGTGCATCCACCTGCTCTAGCATGGGGTCCTCCATGGGCTGCAGAGTAGATATCTGCTTCACTGTTAACCTCCATGCGCTGCAGGAGGACAACCTGCCTCACCGTGGTCTTCACAATGGAATCTCCGCTCTGGTCCTTGTAGCACCTCCTCCCCCTTCTTCTTCATTGACCTTGGTGTCTTCATTGACCCGGTGTCTGTTTCTCTCACACATTCTCACTCCTCTCTTTCCCAGCTGCAGTTGGACCCTTCTTCAATATGTTATCACAGAGGCACTACCAGCGTTGCTGACTGTGTCAACTTTGGCCAGTGGCAAGTCTGTCTTGGAGCCTATTGGCACCGGCTCTATCAGACATGGGGGAAGCTTTTGGTATCTTCTCACGGAAGCCACCCTTGTAGCCCCCCACCTACCAAAACCTTACCACACAAACCCAATACAAATGCCTTGAGTCCTTTTCTGAAGTTAGTCCTAGGATTTTTTCCTCCCTCGAGGTTTCTGAAGAAAGAGAAAAAAAGGCCTATAGCACTTCTAAAAGAGGAGGCAGAGATCATTTCTTTAAAAGCTCTTCTACTGCAGCTGAAAGAATGAACAAGCACATTTTTCCTTAAATAACGGAATAATTCTGAAGTTCAGAGATTAATTCCACGGGGAGCCAACATCAGCCAACAAATCATCAAAGCAAAAACTTCTGCCTGGCAGATGTTTGTACAGTAACTTGACAACTGGTTATGCTCCCTGACTGTAGCTGGCAGTATGTGTCCAGCCTTTTGGCCTCCCCACTTGTTCCTCTTATAGCATTATTATACCATTGAGAGGCACCAGCCAGATTATGTATGTGACTCAGGCCCATTGCACTAAATTCTGAAGAACTCATATTATTTCACACACTTTTGCATTACAGCCTTAGATAAGAGTGAAGTTTACATTAACATCAACTGATGCCTAAACTCTGGATTTCAGTACTATTATCAGAAACTTCTACATGTAACAGAAATCCACAAAACCCTCACAAGGTAAGGAATAGCAGGTATTTACAAAAATCAAGGGGAATGTGCCTTACTGTACATTTTGTTGCTTTAGGAAAACAAGTTAGCGTAAAAGGTCACAGAGATGATACTTAACATTCTGCTAAAAAGTACTGTCTCTAATAGTAAAGAATGTGTTTATATTTTTATTGCATGCTATGTTTAACACCTTGCAATAAGCAAACAAGAAGGCAATGATGAAGTTGGTTGTGTCTCGACTGCCACATGTACAAAACCTAGCAAGCTGGTACAAGACAGATTGGATGCAATTTGAGTGAGGGTTATAGGAAAGCTTAGTCTGATCAAGGTTAAAATTGCTTAGACATGAAAAAGGACAGAACAGATATGACAACTAAATGGTCAGAGTTTAAGATCATTAAGAGACAAGGAGTATTTTACTTCAGTTGTGATTTCAGAGACAGTCAAATGGAACAAGAAAGAGCTTAACTCCAAGAGGAGTGGGGTGATGAGCCCAGAGAGTACTCCTTGCCAAATGCCTACATCCTCCCCCCCTCCCCCAATTTATCTACTCAAATTTGTGTATTTAGACATTTTCCTTCTAACAACTTCCTTCCTATCTCCTCCCCAGAACTCACTACAAAAATATTTGTTGAATTAGTTATTTTTCCCTGTTATTTAGGAGAAGCTTTGAGTACCAAATCCACATCTGAGGATTCCACTGGACAAATTGACTGTCTTTGGGAAGAGGTATGAAAAATCTTTTGGGACGCCAGCTTTAAGAATACCATGAAAATTATGTTTAAAATCTCAGTTCTTCCTCAATTCAAATGGGGTCAGCATCTCTAATCTCCCAGTGTGCTGTAGGCATAATATATGATTTTTGTTTGCAGTAGACACTCATGCAAACACAGGTGCTGGAAAAGTACTAGGTTATACAGGAAATGAAGGGGAAAAGCTAAAACATCAGTGTTATTGCAGTTCACTTTTCACTTGCAAGAAGTTAATGACATGTAAAATGCTGTAAGTGCTTTTATTTACAAGAGGTGCAAACATATCAGAGGTAATTTGCAATGTACAACCATTTGGGCCTAACCAGTCTCTTAAAAAAAGTACATGAAGATGAGGACCTTTAAAAAACACCGATTGGTGATTTAGAAAGGTACCCAGTTCAGTTTCTCTTGCCAGTATATAAACAGCCTCTGCATTTACCAGTGCCTCCAACTCTGTACTGCTCTGTTTCATTATTTTCATTAAAGATTCACATATTTAAGTGCGTTGCAAGATCCAAAATAAATTGTTCAATACGAAAAAGCACATTCTTTAAATATTTACCTTATTTTTTCAAGAATACAAATGAATCACGATTTTCTTTTTGCTTATTTTAATTTTTTAATACATTAATTAGATTCTTTACTGGCATGCTCCTAATGATTCTCAACTGCTTATTTTCTTTTAGTATCATCAGAATAATATGTAAATATTTCACTATTTTCCAGGAGAAGTTAAAACATGTCACTTGTACCAGTGTCTCAAGATAGCAATAGCTTCAGTTTTAATAGCCAGCAAAACTCTGTGCCATCAGCAGACTGCATGAAGTCTACTTCCTTGGCAAAGCAAAAAGCAGGGTTTAGCCTGAGCAGTCCAATTTCCATTCCATAGAAACCATCTCCTGAGGCAAAAGTGGGAGAAGAGTCAGGGCATACCTGGGCTCTCTCCCTTCTATGGGGTCAAGACACAAAAGGAGCCCTCCTTGGGCCATCAGTTCTGCAAAGCAAATATTAACTCTTCAGTGGTCTATGTAACCACTCTTGTAATCAGCCATTTACAGATGTTTCCCTGAACTTAAACATGCAATCATTAGTATTTCTATTTATTTTTCCTTCTATAGTTTTTAACAGGGGCCTTATCCAAAAGCAAAATTTCAGTGGTATTGGGCATTGATCACAGTAATCTACTTGCTACTTTAGATGCTAGGGAATTAAATTTTTCCTCTTGAAATCACATCTTTTCAACAATAAACATGAATTAGTTAATGTACAAGTTTCAGAAGAGTAGCTGTTTTTAAAGAATTAAAGAGCAATGAGCTTTGATTTTAGGCTGGAGGATGTGTTCGTTAATATGTACACTGTTTCACACTTCATACCTTTTAGATCACTTACAAAAAAAGAGCAGTAATTTCAACATCCAAATTTCTCACATTGCTTCAAAATTTTATTCTCAAAGATGACAGTTTGCCAAACCATATTGCTGACGTCCTTCAAAATTTAATGATGGGTCAGAGTTTCATTACTGTTTTAACTACCATCAAGCACTACCTACCTAACCCCTTTTTTGTTAAGAATGCTTTCTGTCTCTGGAGGTGTTTATCCCAAACTCATAATGAGATCCCATGCTATGTAAATATTACTGAGTGTTTGGAGCCTTACTGTTTCAAATATAACTGCAGAAATTTTAATCATGAAAAACAATCAATCAAAGACATGAAGGTGAATATCATCTATACCATTTATAAACTTAATTTTCAAACAGATCTCATTTCAGTTGTGAAACAGAAATGCTATGTGTATAATCAGTATATATTAGAATCATAATATCATAGAATTGTTTAGGTTGGAAAAGACCTTTAACATCATCAAGTCCAAACGTCCATAAACCTAGCACTGCCAAGTCCACCACTAAACCATGGCACTAAGTATTTCATCTACATGTCTTCTAAATACCTCCAGGGATGTCAACTCCACCACTTCCCTAGACAGCCTGTTCCGGGGCTTGACAACCCTTTTTGGGGAAGAACGATTTCCTAATATCCGATATAAACCATGCCTGGCACACCTTGAGGCCATTTCCTCTTATCCTACTCCTTGCTACATGGGAGAAGAGATTGACTCCCACCTTGCTAGAACCTCCTTTCATATAGTTGTAGAGAGAAAGATGGTGTACCCTCAGCATCTCTTTTTCCAGGCTAAACAACCCCACTTCCTTCAGCTGCTCCTCATAAGCCTTATGTTCTAGACCGTTGACCAGGTTCTTTGGACATGCTCCAGCACCTCAACATCTTTCTTGTAGTGAGAGGACCAAAACCAAGCACAGTATTCACAGAATCAGAGAATCAGAGAATCACAGAATGTTCGGGGTTGGAAGGGACCTCAAAAGATCATCTAGTCCAACCCCCCTGCCAGAGCAGGATCACCTAGAGCAGGTCAAACAGAAACGCATCCAGGCGGGTTTTAAA
>JAAGNO010012628.1:37080-83782 GCA_033439905.1 Ceryle rudis | reverse complement strand
GGACTGACATGTGGACGGACTGGCGAGGGGGCTGAAGACAAGAGGGGAGGTGGGGTGGGGTTGGGGCGGCGGCGGGATGCGTGGAGGATTTTGCTGAAGAGCTTACGAATATACCTGCAGAAAACACACGAGTTTCAAGGCAAACAGGAGCCCATCCATGATTGTGGGTTCACTTTAGGCAGGGGAAAATATTTTTCCAGAATTTATTATAGTGAAAAATTTTCTTCTGGGAAACCTCAGGCTCAGTTTTTTGTACACGTCAAAGCATCATCTGTTTAACCATTGCACTGTACCAACTATCAAATTATTATCGTGGCTTATCGCTGGCTTTACAACCAACTGGAGTTGAGCAGGGTATTCATATAATTACATTTGAGTACAACTTTGGGACAGATGTGAACTAAAAAGGCACAAGGACCTCCAAGTATATTAGTTCAAACCCAACATACACCTGTAAGAACATACAGCACATTAAGGTGGTCCCAAATTTTTCAGCGTGCCACTGGGGACCAGTATTGTACAGGCAACTTCTGCTGCTGCCTTGATCTGTCCCCTGCAGAAGTCACTTTGTTTCTCTGTTTTTCATTACTTGGATTAAAACAGGAACACCAGCACATCTTAAACACACAGGAGAGCTGCAGTGATTATCAGAGTGGTAGCACTTGATGAAACAAAAAAGCATTACGAAAATTAAAAACGCTATTAATGTACTATTAGAAAAAAATGGTTAGAATAAAGCAACTTGGAAAAGAAAAAAAAACCAAACTTAAATTTGCCTCATGGTCCAAATCATTTGAACCTCCAGTTTACTGCAAATATTGTCAAAGCATTTCTAAAACTGTTAAAAAATAAGAGGCAACAACATAAGACAGCACGTTCCCATCATTCCAGCCTGAGTTTTAGGTTGCGGACTCTCAGCCAGCCCAATTTACTACTTGTCACTATTGATACCAGTTTAGTGGATTGAGAAAATTTGTTTGGCTCCTTGATTTAAGCTTACAAAGCATCGATTCCCATCCACTCTCCTGCACAGTATTTATTTCCATCACTGGCAGCAGTCTGAAAAGACAGAGGTGCACAGAGAACTACGCACACGGGGGATGTGCGCAGGTGTGTCTATCATCAGGATGGACAGAGGATTCAGCTCTCAAATTTCTTCTCTTGCATGTTCACAAGCACCACATTCAATCTATCAATTTCCTCCAAGCAGAGGGACATTAGCTCTTGTGGCATAGCCATAAAAAGCCCTTAAATTGGGGACCGGAGCATCTCTGTGATAAGGAAAGACTGAGAGACCCAAGGCTGTTTAGCTGGAGAAGAGAAGCCTGAGAGGGGATCTGATCAGTGGGTGGGGTCAAGAGCATGGGGCCAGACTCTTTTCAGTGGTGCCCAGTGACAGGGCAAGGGGCAAGAGGCACAAACTGGAACCCAGGAGGTTCCATCTGAATAGGAAGAAAAAATTCTTTCCTGTGAGGGTGCCAGAGCCTGGCCCACGCTGCCCAGAGAGGTTGTGGAGTTTCCTTCTCTGAAGAGATTCCAAACCCACCTGGACAGTGCAATCCTGAGCAAGTTGCTCTGGGTGCTGGAGTGGGGAGGTTGGACGAGATGATGTCCAGAGGTCCCTTCCAAGCACCACCACACTGAGACTCTGTGATTAACTTTGGTGTCAGTCCCTCCAAATTCAAAGCGCACTGCTCTCCCTGGCACAGGCTCCTTGTTAGAGTTCAAGTGCACTCAGCTGTTTGAAGGGACAAAAAGCAAGAGGCAAGTGACACAGAAGTTATGAAATGCCACGTTGAAGTGATTATTTGCTGCACCAAAGAGCAACGAGAAGAAATGGGGATAACGCTAATACCCAGACTGAAGCACATTAATAATTGCTACGACAACTTCAACAGCAACAACACTTCTTCTTGCTCAAACTCATCCTAACTGGCTTCTTGAAATAAAAATTCCTTATTTATCACTGTTTCTGGATAAACACCATCGGAAGGGTAAATAACCCACTTCTATCACCATCAGCGGAGAAATCCAAAATAGATGTCCTCTTGAGTATTCACAGCAGGCTGCGGGCTACTGCAGGAGCCCTGCCACTTAATTGCTCATCAATCACTCGCAGCTCTGGCCAGAGCCACTTTTTAATGAATACACATCATCCCATTTGCTCTTCCTGGCCCTCGGACCACAGCAGCATTGTGTGTCATTTGGAATGTAAATGATGTCCTAACGCAAAACCAGAGAGTTACAATGCTCCCTGGGCAGCATCGTTTGTTTCTAAATGCCTCGTCACACCAAGCAAGTTGACGGCGCTCATGCATTAAGTCAACTGACTTGACAGATCATCTCATCTTTGCGTTGTCCTGCAGTGACAAACATTTCCTGCTGGTAACTTGTTTTCTTTATGAAAGTTCACATTGGGAAAAGGAAAAATGCTGGACTGATTTGTGCACGGTGCTCAAACACGGTGTTCATGGTTGAATGAAGGAAGGCAGTTGATCAAAGCCCACCCGCACACAACACAACATACCACCGAAGTCCTGACTGTAAGTCAAATACACTGAGGTTTGGTGTACAGATTTAGGGTGATCATTTCCAACGTTACCATCAATTCATCTTTTGCCAAATGCAATTAAAAAATAAAGAATCCTGTACTTTTTTTAGGTCTATTTTTTGTTGATTATTGACATAAGCATTTTCTGCCTCTATATCAAAATGATCTCAAAGTCATATGTTGGGGTGGGTCTCTCTGCCATTTCAAATACTGTTCAAGAAAACAAGATATTATAATTCAGTGATAAAAAGCATATAAAATATCTATCTCCATGCCTAACTGATTAATAAACAGGAGGTGGATAGCTTTTTGTTAATTGTTCAAGTTCTGATGCGATACCATCTGGGATGGCACCCCCCAATCTCAAATTTCACGTTCCCAGTACAGCAAAACGACCGTGGCACAGTCCATGACATGAAAGGCCATCTCTGTCCTAAAGGCTTACTCTAAGAGTGTTTCTCCAAGCAGCTCAAGAGCTCTCCCACCTTTCTGCTGCCTCAGTCTGCCACCTGAACATCACACTTCAAAGTGCAGGGCTTAATCTTTGAGTTCAGGAGGGGAAAAACCCATGCAGGCAGCCCTGGGGGAAGGCCTCTTTGTGAGAGAAACTTGTACCAAACCAAGATGTCAAAAATCATCTGCGAAGGGTCTATCTCTGGAGTCCTCAGTAGAAGGAGGACATGAACCTGTTGGAGCAGATCCAGAGAAGGCCACAGAAATAATCTGAGGACTGGAACCTCTCTGCTGTGAGGCCAGGCTGAGAGATTTGACACTGTTCAGCCTGGAGAAAAGAATGCTCCAGGGAGACCTTGTTGCAGCCTTTCAGTACTTAAAGGAGCCTGTCAGAAAGATGAAGACAGATATTTTAGCAGGTCCTGTTGCAACAAGACAAAAGGTGAAGGTTTAAAAGTAAGAGGTGAGATTTAGACTAGTTCAAAGGAAGAAATTTTTTACACTGAGCATGGTTAGACCCTGGCCCAGGTTTCCCAGAGAGATGGTAGATGTCCCATCCCTGGAAACATTCCAGGTGAGTCTTGGAATATCTGCCACTTGCTCTAGTTGCAGATATCCCTGCTCACTGCAGGGGGGTTTGGTCCCTTCCCACGCAGACCATTCTATGATCTGCAAAGACTGCAAGGAGTAGGGTACACTGAGCACTCAGTCACACAGAGACTCATCCATCAGCTAAGCCAAGGGACATAAAGTCCTACTACATCTGTCTGCAGTGGCTCTTACCCAGAAGCTGAGTTGCTTTGGGTGCACTATAACTTAATCTTCTTCAGGATTAAGGCCACTTAATTCCTGAATGAAAGCTTCAACACAGAGCTCTAGTGCTGCTTGAATTTCTTGTGAGGGAGAGGGAAAAGCAAAGCCAGAGTAGGAGCAGTCCCCTGCTGGAAATCAGAGAGCAGATGGGCAACCCAGCCAGGTAGCGATGGGGATGTGCAGAGTGACACATCAAGGTTGAAAACTTGAGGTTTAG
Organism: Ceryle rudis; assembly: GCA_033439905.1. NCBI lineage: Eukaryota > Metazoa > Chordata > Aves > Coraciiformes > Cerylidae > Ceryle > Ceryle rudis. The sequence continues at coordinate 79,748 of JAAGNO010012628.1, read as the reverse complement.
AACTTTTCTACTCCACCATTGCAAAAAAATCAATCAAGCAGGAGGAACTACTGGAAAGAGACCAACAGAGGCTAGAAGAATGCTATGGGGACCGGAGAATCTCTGTGCCAAGGAAAGTCTAAGAGCCCTGCGGCTGTTTAGTCTGGAGAAGAGAACACTGAGAGGAGATCTGATCAATGCTGATCAATATGTGAAGGGCATGTGTCACGAGGATGGGGCTAGACTCTTCTCAGTGGTGCCCAGCAACAGGACAAGTATCAGTGGGTACAAACTGGAACCCAGGAGGTTCCATCTGAACAGGAGGAGAAATTCCTTCCTGTGAGGGTGCCAGAGCCTGGCCCAGACTGCCCAGAGAGGTTGTGGAGTCTCCTTCTCTGAAGAGATTCCAGACCCACTTGGACAATGTGATCCTGGGCACCCTGCTCTGGGTGACCCTGCTGGATGGAGAAAACTGATTTACAGCTGGCCAAAAGAAGCAATATTTCCACTTGCTCCCCTTCCCAACTTGCACAGGTGAGAAGAAATTGTACGGAAGTTATTATTTCCTCTGCTTTTGTCCAAGTTTGTATTAAAATATACTTTCCAGGACCAAAGCACAGGACTCCTGGAGATGTAAACACAAGCTCCAGACCCCGGCAGAGGTCTGGCTGCCACATGTGAGCCTGTCCATGGATGCTGTTTCCTGAGCATTGAGGAGGAGATAGCAGGAGAAGAAAAGATTCTACTGTTCAGCTACAGGCTATTGCAGAGATAACGGGGAAAAACCTGTTCATTGGTTATTTCACTTCTGCCCTATAAAGGACATATTTTTCCACAGTTAAAAGGATTCACAGACTTCTCTTTCATTCAATCCTTGCTTTCTTCTCTGAAAAATAAAAATACTGACCTAAATTGTAGCCCAGGCTATGAGGATTTAGAGTAGCAGGACCCAACTCTGGAAAGCAGGAATGGTACAGCCTGATAAGGCACTCAAAGAGGAAGCTTTATATTAAAAAAACCCAGAAGATTAAAACTACCTGTGTTTGTCATGAAGAGGAAGGAAAGAATACTGGGGAGAAACTGTGCCAGAGGGAGAAAAGGTGGACAATCTAGGATGTACAGCAATATTTCCACAAATGTGTGAATTTACATTTTCAGCATTTATCTCAAAATATTTTAATGCTACACTCCACTACTAGTTAAGTTACAAATATTACAGGTGAAGATGTTCTTCTTTTACAAGAATAACATCTTTACAAGAAGAAGACAACACTGTTTTACCTGGTTTTACAATTAATACCCTTCAGTCTATCATATAACTGAGAGCTACACAAGTTGGGCCATATTATTTGTAATTCTATCACAAAAAGATCATGAATTTTCCAATATGCATTCACATGCGTTACACTCCTTTTAGGAAATGAAGCAGCCAATTTCATGTGGCGCTCAGTTACAAAACTGTGCCCACTTCTCAGAAATGGCACATTTTACCAAATCCCTGGGAAATCCAAAACTGGCAAATAAGAGAGGGAGCTTGGTAATACCACAGGAAAATTGGAAGTCCCACTGTTATGTTCTTCTTTCCCTATAAGGGGCAAGTAATCTTTGGTATTTCAGAGTGAATGATATTTTATTGCAGCCAGCTCTAAGAAGCAGGATAACTCTGAAATTTCCAGGAGCAAACATGTTGAAATAATGTTAATGACTTGACAGCATTCACTCAAACTAAAATTGTTCATCACTTTGTTTTCTAACGCTCTCAAAGCTGAGGATTAGTCAGACTCAGATTGGAAATGGAAGGTGTTTGAGGATACAGGTGAGACAAGAAGATTTGGTGACTCCATGAATATAATTTTTTTTCTTTGGCTACATACTTAAAATCCTCACCATCTTATCACCAGGATCAGTGTTACACAATAGACCAGGAAAACCTGAATTTCTAACTAAATCTGAAGTTAAACTTCAAAGGCAGCACCTCCCTGCGCCATGAGCTTGCTTTGCAGGTAGGAAATTAACAAAGTATTGTAGCTCAAATCTGTATCTCTTCCTATATTCCCTAGCTGGATGCTGCATTCACTTCCCAGGCTGGCTGGATTCAGTATTTCCTCCTTATTTAAAAATTCCATTCTTAATTTACTATGCTCTGTTAATCAAACATTATGTTCCATGCTAGGTTCACTGGGAAGAAAAAAAAAAAGATAAAATAATCACTGTTTTAGAGAGGCACACTTTCCAAAGCCTTAAACAACACCGTCTGCCAAGCCTCCTCTTCCAGATGTGTAAGAATTCCTAAGCATCATTAAACTCGCCCCACAAAGGTCTCACCAGCTGTTGCATCTTATTTGCATGTTTATTCCATATTCATCTTAATTTCAAACAGCTACTTTCATCTGAAGCCATTCTTCATTTTGTAAACCAGTTAATTCCCTAAAATTAGTACATAGTAAGGAAATGATAACAGATCATTAACTATGTGCTGGGTAATTTGACCAGACCATGGTGACTTCACCTGACACTTTCTTATTTCCATTCCAGAAATGAATTTGTACGCCTGGTGCATTCCCCTCTGTTCTTCTGCTAAATATTAACACACACATCAAAGCGAGGTGAGATTTTAAAACTGGGTTAGCCAGCGGCAGAGAGTTAACAACCAGTGGGTGCTTTGAATTTATAACGAACGAAACCAAAATCCTTCGTTAGCTCAGAAAAATCATCAAATTAACGAATATTGGTTTTCTTATAAAGAAAATGGTTGACATTGGTGACACTTTTAAATGATTATCTAAAAATAGGTGATTCATTCTAGATAATGCTCATGAAAACTCTTTCTCGAATGGTTTCAGAGTCCTCCCGCCCAGACAAAGCAGGCACAACGACACGTGCCAGAGGAGAGTTCTGCTTTTTTAAAGCTTTATGTAAATATTAATATACCACCACAAAGATGCATTGAGCATGAAATGATACAGGGCCAAATGCATCCACACGCTTTCTGCAGCTGTTGCATTCACTCCCTTTACTGGGGTCATCCATAGCCCCGAAGAATCCATCTGCAAAGCCATAGTTGCTGGGCACCTCTGAAGGACATACCTTCCTAGATGGCCTCGTGGTGCTCCTCTGGTACAAGTTGTTTTGAGGACACAGCTCGTTAGGATGAACAGAAAAAAAATTCCAAACCCCAGTGATCCACACCCTCAGCTTGACACAAGGCACAATCTTGGTCCCTCTGTGTAGTGGGAATGGAGCAGGGGAGGAATGAAAGCTGGAAATTTAGGAGATGGGAGGAAACAGAAAGAAAAAGTCTGTGTGAACTTGCTCCTCTTGCATATTAACATTTCTGGTGCTAGAACAAAACACAGACTTGCTGGTGCCAACATCTACGTAGGTCTCACAGTACGATGGTGTGGAGGATCTTCTGCTGAACCAAGAGCAATGTCGGGATATGCCAACAGGAAGAATCCACATTTACGTTCCCAGCAAAATGACAAGTTCTCAAACAGGCAAGATACATTAGGAGACCTGTTGAGTTTGATGGGTTTTCACCTATGTTTCGTGATTTTGCAGGGAAGCCCTGTCTGAAGCAAGTACTCCACATACCTCACCTTCTCTCCATCCCTTTGCCATGGTAGAAAACTGGATTGAAACTTCCAAAACAAAACACATAAACACAAGGAAGCTGTAAAATAGAACTATTGGCTCAGTACTTGAAGAACTCGATCCTTAAAAAGCTACCCGTCAAGCCTCTTTGAGGCAATTATTTCTCAATGAAGATAAAAATGGCCAGTGTTTGCTGGTCATTTTCAGGCATTTCCACTTTGCAGGAAGGTTTATGAGCCCAGCATCATGCTCCTAGGCATAAGGTCATCACAATCTGCTTAGCTGGGATAAATAAGCATGGGAGCTGATTTTGTATGTGATTATTTTTTCAATGTTGGATAGCCTTTCTAAGGACCTCCAGTAGTCTATGGCGCTAGATCTCCTGGAAGTAATTTCACCATTAGGAGGGTAAAAGCTGACGGGCTCGTTGACACTGTGAAGATGGGAATTTGTAATGCTGGCTCCTGAGGATATGTGAAATTGTGTTGATGTAATTAAAGAAAAGGAATAACTACATTTCTCCACTGGAGGAACCAGAAAAACATTTCACATGGACCACATCAGCAACCAATGGTGATGGCAACAGACTCCTCCAATGACACAAACCCCCCTACTTCAACCATAGAGAAAACAGTGGATTTTAAGGTTTATAGCAAGTGTGGGGGTTAGAAGTTTACTGCTTTAGATGGAACATATTTTAAAACAATTTTTTAAACAAAATCCTATTATTTACAGAATTTGAAAATGTCTAAAAATATGTTCATAAGATGCTGCTTCTGTATTTTTTGGTAACAGTAAGGTAATCAAATCTGTTAGGTACCTAAGTGCAAGGTATCAGCTGTGGCTGTCTAACATGCCTAAGAGAAATCATCAGCTTGTAACAAGAGTTATCACGTGAGTAAGAAATGGATTAAATCCTTGTTCTAGGTCCTTGCTTTAAACGGGGAGAAAGACTTCATCTGATGTTACATAGAACGGCAGTGGGATTAATACTACTCTTGGCAGGAATCTACTCCTTTTTCCTATCCAGTGGCTGGAAGCTGTCCTGAGACAGAATTATTGCTTGGAAACATTTTCCTTGGAAGAGACCTTTAAGATCATTGAGTCCAGCTGTTAATCCAGCACTGCCAGGTCACCACTAAACCATGTCGCTCAGCACCACATCTCCACAGCTTTGAAACCCCTGCAGGGATGGGGACTCCACCACTGCCCTGGGCAGCCTGGGACAGGCCTCAACAGCCCTAGAGGGGGAAGACATTTCTCCTTATGCCCAACTTAAACCTCCCCTGGCACAACTTGAGGCAGTTTCCTCTTGTCCTATCGTTTGTTGCTTGGGAGAAGAGATCGACCTCAACTGGTTCCTAACTCCTGTCAGGAAGTTGTCAGGAGTGAAAAGGACTCCCCTGAGCCTCCTTTTCTCCAGGCTGAACAACTCCAGGTCCCTCAGCTGCTCCTCACAAGACTTATGCTCTAGACCCTTCCCCAGATTCATTGCCCTTCTTTGGACATGCTCCAGCACTTTATATCCTGGTTTGATTTTAAAGGCAGACAATAAATAGCAACAAGAATCAAAATAATCACATACGCTATCTTGACCATCAAAATCTATGTCTAAAAATGACCATGAAGAAATACAATTCTGAACTTTCTGAAGCACACAGGCTTGGGTGTGTGAAATGCAGGGAATTACTGAAGTGTAGTACTGTGGTATCACCAGACTTTAATTTCCGAGTCTCTGTTTTACAATTCTTTTTGCTGTTGAAGGAGATTTGTGTGGGCAACCACCATCATATGTACATCAAACCTAATCACAGGTTTCAACTGAAGGCAGCAAAAAACTACATCTGCTTAAATAAATCTCTGTGGGTGACATAAGAAAATATACACTTACAGAAGGATGTTGGGATGAAGGTAAGGTGAGGATTTTCTTGTTCCTTAGACTGAATGGAAATGTTTTTTCTGCCTTTTAATTGTAACCATATGGCTGAACAGTAGAACAGAGTTTTGAAGGATTAATCATGTGAATTATTCAAAAAGTAATTGTGTTAAGCTTCTTTATTTTCTATTTTCTTCCCCCACCCACCCTGAGAAGCTTTCCAGTTTGGCTTTCAGATACTGAATCAACCGCAGCCCCAACAATAGTGTTAAAGTTGCAGGACAAAACTGCTTGTGAGGTATTACACTCAGTTCTGATAAGTCCATCTACTTCAGGCTGTTACTCATAAAACCACTATTTTCAGCCTTTACTCTGTCATTTTGTTTCTGGTTTGTTTGGTTTTCCCCCTTATCACAAAGAATAAATTGTTATGTTCATTTAGGAGGAAGTACAAATCATGTTATTACACTGGAGCTTGCACTGCAATGCTAAAACTTACAAATTTGTATGCTACAATGAAGCATCAAGGCACTTAGCAGAGTCCCTGGGAATTGAAAACCAGGGAGCTGAAAATCATCTCACTCCTCTACGTTTTTAATAAAGATTTTTTACCTACCCCGTTCTCTCTCCAAGGTGATTATATGGGCAACTGCGATCAAACTATATAAATTCACTCAGTAAAAACCAACTTCTTGCAGGATGTTTTTAAGAAGCCATAATGTTCCCAGTATTTTTTCTCGTCTTCTAAATTCATCTGGGTGTATGCTCAGATCAGAGAAACACCCTCACCATTTGCCACGAGAAAACACAGCACGTTCACCCAGCTCGACACCTCCTCAAATAACCATTGCTCTTCATTTTGGCTGCACATCTTCCCAGGCCTTGGCAGCCCCCCCAAACAATAACCCCTAAGTGCATCCGTGCAGCTATGTGCCAGGGTCCACATTATGGCCCAAGAGAGCCCTGCTCTGTGTTCACCCCACACATCTGCTGCTGCAACAAGACTGAGAAGGGAGACCTTTGCATCAGTTTTAGAGACAAGAGAACTAAGAATCAGGAAAGCTGAACTCTTTATTTAATTAAATGGGGAGTCTGGGACATAGCAAGTTATAGCCTGTCCTGGTTTGAGCTAGAACACAACTCCTTCTGTTCAGTAATATTACTTTTCGTTTCAGTCTCTTCTAAGCAACGGCACTTTCTGAAGCTAATGGAAGATTTTTGCAGGCAGTCTCTACTTCCAGCAGTGATACCACTACGTGTTTAGAGTCATTACCAAGGGTTGGGGTGTGCAGAAAGGCTCTTGCATATACTTGCTCTTGTGTGGGGAGGAATGGCCAGGATAGGTGACCCTAAACTGAACAGCAAGGGATTCCACCCCCTGTACGGCTTGTTCAGGATAAAGATGAGGGATCATGAAGGTCAAGCCTCTTCTTCAATGGCCGGCATCCAAAGAGGACTCCCTCCATTCTCTCTTCAATCCCAATCTGTGTGTTCCTGAATCTAGTTCCTGAATCTGGTTCCCATCTGCTCCAGTCTGGGACTTCCCCAGAGCCTGCTCCACAGAATTAGTGGTGACAATGATGTAATTGCCATCAGTGGGTTGGGTTCGATACTGGTTTTGTATGTATTTGTATACATCCTATTTTATTGTTACTATTTTCATTCAAGCTGTCTTACTTTTTCTTTTCCAGTCCATCAGCCTCTCTCCCTTATTCCTTTTCTCTTCCCCTCTGGTAAGGGACAGGAGTTAATAGAGAGCATCTGTCATTTGTCTAGTGACTAGCCCAGTCCTAACCCTTGACACAGCTCTATGTATCTCAAGCTTTGGTTTACTACCCAATCCCTTCCAAAAAAAACCCAAAACCCACAAACTCTTCTGAAAAGCCCTACACCATCAAATACGTCTTCCAACACCAGAAGTAACCAATTGGTCTTGCAATAATCCCCCCGACCTTGCAGAAATGCGTGCATCATCCTTGTTGTTCACAAGTACAGATGGAAGTTATTTAAGACGCTCCTTAGCCCATCAATCTATACCTTTCCACCTCTAATTCTTACATATGGAAGAGCAAGTACCATCCTGTCCTTAACCACAGACTTTGACTACAGAATCATCGTAGACCACAGGAAGAGAAGAATCAGAGATAAGCGCTGAGAAACCCACTGTAAGAGAAATAATAATCACCGATACAGAACATGACTGAAAATACTAACCAGTTTTGTGTGTGTACCTTCTCTTAAGGTTTGATCAAGTGTGAAAAGGCTGATGACAGCACAATTATTAGTACTTCAAATACTCACTTTCCTCACAGGTAATCCCTTTCATCCTCATGAGCCACTTACATACAGGCACAAGAATTTAAATTAGTAGTACTTGGGAAAAAAAAAAAGAAGGTAGATGCTTTAAAAGTATTTCTAGTAGATTATTTGGCTCTGATTCTACAAATGTCAATGGATTTAAAAAAAAACAACAAAACAAAAACACACTTTGAATGTACACTTTGCCCCATTTATGGAAAACCACTATTCTCCCACTAAAGCTACATGGTACTGCTGACACGCTTGTGAAAATGGAGCTCTACAGATTTTGTGGCTTTCAAGAGCAGCCCACGAAAAACAAAACCAGACTGGGAGCGTATTGACCCAGACTGATTTTGCAGCCCCTTTTCTGTGTGAAAAATAAGAAGAATTGATATTAGAAATTGCTTTATTATCTCTGGCCAGCCTCTAGCACCTTTTCAGTCGGCTACTGCATCTGCAATAGAAAGGCAGGGGGGTGAGACTGTGCTCCCCTAAAGCAGAAGAGCCACTGGCATTGTGGGAGCGCAGCCATTGTGCCCCTCCACCACAGTGGTACTGTTGGAAAAAACTGCTGTGAACATTAAAAAATGCCTTTTCAAACTTCACCCGTGGCAAACAAGTCACTTCTCAAGTGGTGTGGCATAAGGGGAATGCAGCAACCCAGGGCTGCTCTTACTTGTTCAGCAGCACATAAAGATCCCACTTCCCAGGAGCTAGGCAAACACTGAATGCAGAAATGACTCCCACTCCATAAAGATGATGACTTTGTTGGGAGGCTCAATTCTCTCTGCCTCTCTCTAATCACAAAAAACATTTTTATGATCTCCTCCACAACCTCAATGCCATCTCTTAACAGCAGAGCTCTTCTGGTAATGTGTCTCTCAATTGTTGACTATAGTGACTGATCCAGGACTCGTAAAAGTCAATAGGAAACTTTGCCTTTGACTTTAATGGGCATTTAATAAAAACAACCTCCCAGAAAGGCAATTGTCCCATTTCTTCCCCATGCAATCTGTGCTCCAGAGCTATCAACTTGTCACTATCAACACAACATTTTTCAAAGAGGCAGCCAGAGACTTCAGTAATGCTCACCGTGCCTTCTACATCAACAAAAGAAACAGCAGAGTCTCTGCAACACAGCTCACGACCTTGCTGGGAGAAACGTGGGTGAATTCATGTTGTACAAAGATGATGGTTTTTCCTCTTGAAGTGTTTTGGGAGGTGGGCAGAGTGAATATGCAAAGATAATTCAAAACATGAGCTATGAACTTCCCAGTGGTTCCCTGTATTAAAAACTGCCGTGCTCTCTCTCATGCCCCTACCTGGGGGGAGATGTCCCTACTTGTGTAGGGAGATTGGACCAGATGACCTCTAGAGGTCCTTTCCAGCCTAGAACATTCTATGAATCTATGATTCTATGCCAGGTCATCGTCTTCTCTTTTAGGAAGGTTTTAGCCAATGGGACTCCCCTCAACAATGAAAAATTAATTTGTCATCTCATAGTCTAGAGATTAATTATTTTAAATATTTTGGTATGGTCACAATTTATCTCAAGGACTTGACATCTTCAAGAGGTAGGCATCCTCTCTGAGATACCTGTCTCTCCAAAAGTCTGTCAAAATTACAGGAGTAAGCTTTGAAACCCAGGGATACACTCTTCCATAGGCTCAGAAGTTTGACATCTAAAAATAATACTACAATTTCATCTGCATTGGCTGGAAGAAAGGAGGATTCCCCATAAAGAAAACAGCTGAGAAATGTTTGTGGACTGGACCAAAAGTGGCTGCTCCATGAGAATGGGATTATCTGTATGTGGTAGAGCCTACACTAAAAAAGTCATTAAGTTCCCCAATCCCTCATCTTTTTGCTCTCAGGAAGTATTACAAGAGCCCCCTGTTAAATGCATCTTCTCTTTCTTCTACTTGGTTAACACTGTACATCAGTCACTACGCATTTGGAAGACAGTCTGATGGACCACCTGCTCATGAAGCTCATTTGATGCCGTATGATGGCATTTCTGCTTTGATTCTGGTTCGATTTTCCACAAAAACTTGGGAAGTGAGAGAAAAATCTACATTAAGAAACACAGTATTGCAAAATCAGAGAGGGCTGCTTTAAGGAAAAACTTGTATGAACCATTAATTCCTTGGTGAACGCACATCATGGGACTACACTTACAATGCACAAGACTTCTCTCTCGGCTCTCCTGCCTTACTCTAGAGGTCTGAATAAAACCAGTACTCATAACAATAATGTATTTAAACCTTAAATTAAAAACAAGCAGCCAAAGGTACAGTAATTGGTTCTTCTCAAACTTCTGAGATCTCTGATTTTACAACTCCAATTGCACTTTTGTCCCCCCAATTTTTTTTTTTTTTGGTAGTACACAAATGTAATTAATGACATTATATCCTGACTATTAAGAATTTGCTTGTGTGTGTACCCACCTGAAAGCTATCTTAAAGTCACGAAAAACCCCGAACAACAAACAACCCACAGAGAAGCGATTATATGGAGAAGTGGAAAGGTTTCTTCCAGAAACCATGGAGAAAATGGTACAAAAAGAAGGAAAAGTATAATTTCAGAAGCAATTATTATCCTCTATCAGTGATTAAAGAACATCGTATATTTGAAAACAAGAGACAGGCTGGAAGTAATGAGACAAAATTTGTTTAATACTATTAATACAAACTCTCATTTTACTGCAGTTAGGAACCATGAAAATTAAAGTCACTAAAGTACTGTAGAAACGCTAACAAATTACCTTATCTTTATCAAACCCAAACAATGAAGGAAGGCGGGGGTTTGCCAAAGGCAACCGCGAGCACACAGCACAGAGCCAGGAGAAGAGCTTAAGAGGCTTACACTGAGCCCAAAAGATCATCCTTTATCACTCTGTAAGGAATTGCTGCTTGGAAAGCTGTTCCCAACTAAAATAGAATTATGCAAAATCTTCCTGCCAGCAGAGAGATGCTTTACAAGCTCGGATACACAAACGAAGAGATTCACTAAAGGCTATGACATTCCTGGGTAAAACCAGCAATGACCTCGGTAAAAATATATCCAGGTCTGTAGTTTGGCACCAAAATTCATAGATAACAAGGGAGTGATGATACAGCCAAAGTCTGATATTCTGAATTTCTCAAAGCTTAACTTCTGGGACATGAACTCGCACACAGAGACACGGGTGCTACTCAGAGACCTCTCTGCAGTGATGGATTCGAGTGTTGTTCATCTCCACCATGGTGGAGGCTGGACACAGAACTAGGACATAAGGAGTCTGTGCTATTCCATGTTGGTTTCAAGTTATAGTAAGCGTTTTGAGCTCAACCTCTGAAGCTTGCTCAGCAGCTGGGGCACTATCAGAGGTATTCACTGCTGCACCATAGATGCTGAAGATGGATAAGGAATTGGCTGCATGGTCACATTCAGAGTTGCAGTCAATGTCTCAGTGTTCAAGGGGAGAGCAATGACGAGTGCAGTTCCTCAGGGATCCGTAGTGGGACCAGTGCTGCTTAACATGTTTGTCGGCAACACGGACAGTGGGATCTAGTGAACCTCAGCAAGTTTGCTGACGACACCAAGCTGTGTGGTGCGGTCAACACGCTGCAGGGAAGGGATGCCATCCAGGTGGACATGGACAGGTGTGAGAAGTGGGCCCACGCCAACCTCATGAAGTTCAACAAGGCCAAGTGCAAGGTCCTGCACCTGGATCAGGACAAGCCCAAGCACAAATACAGGCTGTGCTGAGGGTGGAGGGCAGACATGAGAAGACTTGGGGGTGCTGGTTGATAAAGAGATCAACATGAGCCAACAAAGTGCAAGTACAGCCCAGAAAGCCCCAACCACATCCTGGGCTGCATCCCCAGCAGTGTGGGCGGCAGGTCGAGGGAGGGGATTCTGCCCCTCTGCCCCGATCTGGTGAGACACACACACACACACCCCCCAGAGTACTGTGTCCAGATCCCAAATAGAAGGACATGGACCTGTCCTGTCCAGAGAAGGCCACAAAGATCATCCAGGGGCTGGAAGTCCTCTGCTGTGAGGCCAGACTCAGAGAGTTGGGGTTGTTCAGCCTGGAGAAGAGAAGGCTCCTTCTGGGGAGATGTTACTGCAGCCTTCCAGTATCTGAAGGGGGCCTACAAGAAAGCTGGGGAGGGACTTTTTACAAAGTCTTCTAGTAATAGGATGAGGGATAACAACTCCAAACTGGGAGAAGGTAGATTCAGATTAGAAATTAGGAAGATGTTCTTCACTCTGAGGGTGGGGAGACACTGGCACAGGTTGCTCAGATAAGTTGTGGATGCTCCATCACCAGAAGTTTTCAAGGTCAGGTTGGATGGGGCTTTGAGCAACCTGGTCTAGTAGGAGGTGTCCCTGACCAAGGCAGAGGGGTTAAAACTAGATGATCGTTAAGTTCTCTTCCAACCCAAACCATTCTATGTTTCTTCATTGGGATAATGTACCCCAAAGGAGAGAGGTAGGCTTCTCCAGGAGGGGATTTAGAGCTCTTTTATCCATGTCCACCTCTCCAGTGACTGAACAGGGAGGCCAAAGTTGAACTACATCCCCATCAAGTCTACAATTACATTGTAACACATAATTGCCATCAGAGATAATAAACTTCTTTAAGATGGAAGGCTACCCAAAGAGGTAGTGTGGTGGCTATAACACAATTGTGTTCTTTTTACCAGCAAACAGTCCCTTACGTACACAAAAATCTTTGGGAGATACCAAAATACCTCGTACTGAAGTGCAAAGGAAACTATAATTTTGGTCTAGAGCTGGTGATCAAAAAAAGCCAATAATGGCATTGGAAATGCTGCAAAACTGAAGACCAAGACCTGCTATCTGATTCCAGCCATGCCTTTCAGGATGGGAAAAAATGACAGTGATTGGAAGCGATTTGGAGAAAATACCATGCCAAGGAACAGGAATGCTCTCAGTGACACTCACCCTCTTACTTATTGCAGTATCACAGGGCGTCGGGGGTTGGAAGGGACCTTGGAGATCTTTGAGTCCACCCCCCCTGCCAGAGCAGGATCATATAATCTAGCACAGGTCACAAAATTTATGACCTCCCACTACTCCATCACGGAGACAGACAAGGAGAGAAGAGGAGAAAGATGAAGATAAAGCCAGGGATATTGGTTTCTGTTCAGCACTCAAACACAAAACACTGCAAATTCCACCAAAAGACGTGTCAGGGAGTCTGCAGAAACAAGAGTCTTGCAGCTGTGTGACTGCAAGAGGAACATGGAGCATGTTGGCCTCCTACAGCAGATACAGGTGGAAGAGTAATACGCTGATGCTGCCATGTTCACATCTTGGATAAATCATAATTCATCTTTTGAAATAGCTACTCCAGATGAATAAAAATTACTAAAATCATCAAAGCTTGTCAGGATTTTTGACCTGTATAAATCTCAGGCACAAAGCCATGGCCCCCTGACTCCTTCAAATACAATTAACGGTACAAAATGTGGTCCCAGCATTTACAGAAGCAGCAGCTGATTCCAACTATCTGGCATCTCACTTAGCCAGCTAATAAAAATATGGCAAAATAACCCATGAGAACTGGGGTCTGCATGGATTTCAGGTATAAAACATGATGTTACACCTGAATAAGCAAGACAGTGAATGACAATGAGTAATTTCCAGCTCTTTCAAGATCATTTTGTTCTACTCCGTATTGCCTCAAAGCCAGCTGTTGTCCTATGGGAGCTGTCAAAGGCATTTTGATTTGCAAATGCGAATGCCTTCCTAACTTACAAATTCTGTGACTGGGGAAATTCAGTAGGAAAATAAAAGAGCTTAAAAAAAAATACATTAAAATCGTATAGAAGTATGGATAGGGAGTCAATCTCCCAAATGAGCTCACATTTTTCTTAAACCACGGTAGACAAAATTGGCCCTTACCCTCAGCAACAGCAGGAAATTTTCCACATACTCTCCAGGCAATTTTATGAAAAATGAACAGCACCAAAAGACATTAAAGTAGTAGCTGATTAACATGGATTTTTATTGTTACTCGTAGGATAATGTTCTTTCTATTGCAGGCCATTTGTTTTGTGTAACAAACTTAACGTGCAAACAGACGAGGTTTCAGTGTGCTGTTCCAAAAGGCAAATATTAAATGAACATTAATTTCTAACTGACAGGTTGTACTGTGGCTTTTATCAGTGCTTTTTATGAGACCTGGGGGGGAAAAAAAAAAAAAATCACACTTTTATAATTAAATCATTACCCTTTCCCCCCCTGCTCCAACCTCAATGCTACAGGTAAGCTTTCAAAACTTACCCACCTTTTCATGCCTTTCTGCATTTTACATCATCAATTAATCTAAAAATTTCTATCCACTTTGAGATTTTTCTGCAGAAAAACCCAGTAGGAAATGACATAATTCAAATCAAATTCCTCAGGCCTACCCAGGTTCCCTTCATCCATTTTTAAGTGTTTCTTGTAACTCCAACAATTTTTCTAGATTTGGCTCTGCATTTTCTCACCAGTATCTATCTTCAGCAAGATGGGAAGCAACAGCTTGTTGTCACTACACCCTTGAGCTGTTTGGAAATGTTCAGAAACAGGGCATATTTTTTTCATAAGCAAGTTATAACCAGTTAAAATTTGAGAGAGGAAGCAAGAACAGTTGGGGAATTCATTTTGGGGTGCAGGAGAAAAGGGCTGGTCTCCATGCCTTGCTAGACCTTGTAGAACCACAGGCCCTTCCATTCATGCAGTATGTCCATCTTAAATACTGCCTTTTCAACAATGAGGAGGCTTGATTTTGTGAAATCTGTGATGTTTAGTAATGCATATGAGCCCCCTCCAAGCTTTTCTCACCCCTGGGTCATTCCCATCACCTCTTCCTCCCACACTCCAAAATAACCCGCTCATATTCCAGCTAAGACGGGATATCCGAGCCTCTCCATCCAGACCTGGGATGCCTTTCAGCACCTGCCTGACTTCTCAAACCCTCAGCTGAGGTAACAGGTAGTAAATGGGTGCAAAATGCATGGAAATTTCAGCTATCGCCTTTTCCCGTGCGTGTCCGTGAAAAAAAGCCAGCTGAGGTCGGGGGTGATGCCACCATAAACAGTGCCCTCAGCCCAAAGAAGCAAAGTACAGATTAAGTTAGTTTACTTTTATTTTGTGTCTCATAATTTATATAATCCATTATTTCTCATGCTCCACATAAAGCCACACAACTCACGTGTACAATAAGTAAGTGATTTTCTATGTCAGAGCTTGGCCATGGAGCAATGGAATGGAAACAGAAAAGTGTTTTCTGCAATATATTTAGAAAAAGGACCTTTAATGGAAAAAAAAATTAAAAATGAAAGATTGTATCATCGAGTTTTAGTGACTTAATTTTCTTTCTTTTATTGGTTTTTTTTTTGTTGTTGTTGTTTATTGTGAACTTCCTAAGCTGTGGATCTATTCCCCACTGTTCTTTCTGTAAAACTAATAACAGAAAAGCGTCAAACAGTACAAATAAGAGCAGTGAGGAGCAACAAGAGCAAAATTACTGAAATTAATCAAAAAATAAGCCATCTGCTATTACAACCCAAGTGTGCAAAGCAGCGGTTATAATTCAGTAATCTTACTAAAACAGGAAAAAAATGGCAAGACAAGTTGCATAACAGCAATACAGTAAATACATAGGGGTCTGAAGTAGTAAATGGGTAAGGTTTGGGGTTCTGGGGGAGCACCAGCCTATTCAGCACTCATCTTATCACCTGCCTTTGTAATTCACTGTTTCCTCCAGGAAACCTGATCAAAACCAACCAACGCAAAGCTCCTTCAAACTGTGATGCAGTAGCGTGGGAGGGAACTGGAGAGTCTCCTGAAGGTAGAGACAAAGATACCTGAGGGGTGACACTGAGTCAACGGCAGATTTCTACATTCCCACTTTATCTGTTCATCTCCATTGAAAATGAATAATAGGATTCAAGGAGTGAGACTGTGCCTATCACCAACAGAAAGAACATGGGCTCCCCTCCCATCCGGTTTCCTTCCAGCCTAATTGACTGATCGCAGTCAAGAGATTGTATTGGTCTGCAGGTACCAACCTCATTTATATCTGTGTGCAAAATGCTGGTATTTTCCATGCATGTATAAATCAGGAGGTACCAAATACTGAAAGGTTTCCTGTGGAGATACAACCACTGTCTTACTGGATGAGGAAAAGTGTTTTATCTCAAAGCAGGTTCACAGTTTGCTTATGGGCACCGGATAAATATTTAACTGAACACTGGGGAAATATTTAATTAACAGACTCTGTTCTTAATTAATATTGGAGATGATGCTAAGGCAGTCACGCGTCCAAGAGAAAAGTCACCAAGCTTCCTGCTGCAGAAGTGGTGAATCAATAACCTTGGTACTAGGGAAGATCCCTGATGTAGCACTTGCAGATAATTCGTGGGTTTTGATCTGGTTTGATATCACATCTTATTAAGCAAATAAAATAGCAAAGCACATGAGACGTCATTTGTGTCTGGTTTGCACACGTGAAGAGTAGAAATCAACATGGAGCTGATTGTTCTTCCCACTGAAGGCGGTCAATGATGCAGTGTCACATAGCCACCACATCTGCTGCAGTGCCCCACACTGGAACCCCAGTGTCTGGGGCCATCAAGCATAATGCATACAAGGCTCTTACAAAGAAGACACAACCCTGAGGACATCACCGAGGGTGAAAGCAAAAACAAAACAACAAACCACATGGAAAGAAAATATCATCCTTGAGACTGGTGAGACACCAGCACAGGTTACCCAGAAAAATTTTGGATGCTTCATCACTGGATGTGTTGAAGACCACGTTGGATGGGGCTTGGAGGAATCTGGTCTAGTGGGAGGTATCCCTGCCCAAGGCAGGGGGATTGGAACTAGGTGATCCTTAAGGTCCCCTCCAGTCCAAACCATTCTGTGAGTCTGCGATTCTATGATCTTTAAATGCACCAAAATGGTGCACATCGCATTTGTGCTCCAGTTGAGCGTGAATGATCGCTGTAGCCACCAACTCTGAGAAACCCAAGAGAAGTCTGGAAAATCTATCTTTTGACTGAAAAAATAGGGGTTTTCAGATTAATCATGCTGAAGTTTTGATCATCAACCTTACGGATGTGTCAGTCATTGAGTCACTTCAATGAAAACCCGAGTTCATCAGCTCTGTAAATTTAAGCAGATGAAGAGACAAGCTATGTTTCCTGCCTATATTCTTTTCCCTCCTTCAGAAGCAAAACTGTGTGTTGTTTAAGGACCACAATTATAAAAACGCCTATTGAATATGTTCCATAGGGCATCCAAACCAGATGTTAACTATAACATCATACTGTCTGTAAAGCCCTAGGGATGAATTTAACTCTTCAGCTCCTAATAAAGGCAAGGAGATTCCTACTCCTAAACCTCACAAACTGTTCTGATATCCTACAGGTTTTTGGCTGTTCTTTTATAAAATGAATTAATATTGAAAAAAATTAATCACACAAAGCCATTTGGAAAAGAATTAGGAGAGTCAATATCCCTCTTCTATTATCAGATAAGTAAGGAATTTCCTTGCAGAGTGCGCTCACCCATTTAACCTACATGCACCTTGATGCAGGGAAATAATTATCCACTTAACTTACTCATTCCTAATTAGCTTCAAAGAGTGCAATTACTGTAACCAGGAGTGAGGAGGGGAGGCAAGTCCAGGAGAGGTGGATGAGATGCAGTAAGGGATGGTGCACAAGCTGGTACACTGAAGGAAGAGGTGCCTCAGGGCAGGGCAGAAGGAACCACAGGGGCTGCTGCCAGTGCACTAGCAGATTTTGCATTAATAGCCCTGTACTGAACCCTGATCTCAGCTGTTACACAGAAAGATTCAGAATGAGGAAAGCCAGAAGGAAAGGGGAGCTCCATTGGGCTGGGAAAAGCAGTGCAGGAGTGGGACTTCAGGGTCAGCTCATATATAAAGCTTCCACCTGGCCTCTTTGATAAAGAGGAGAATTGCCACCTACCTACCCAATTATTTTGTCCTCATCTTATTATAGCTTGGAGAAAGCTATTCTGATGGTGCTGCATCCCTGTAGGTTTATCGTATGTTATCTAGCAGCCTCTTCGCAAAGGCAGAGGTAAGAAAGCTCTTATTTGAGACAGCTTGGTATGATTCCTATTTGCAAATAAAATATATTTTCAACAGTGAACAATGTTATAGGGGCTTCTTTATTTCTATGAATTATTCTCCTATAGGGCAGGGAAGATCATGCGTGGCATTTTTCATATTGCCATCCTTTCTTTAAAAAGAAATTTAAAAATTGTTTTATGGGAGAAGTAGGCTCTTGAAAAAACGATGTCTCTGACAACTCTAAAGAATAGTCTCATGTATTTTTCTGACTATCCCTCCAGTATTTTCAACATTTCTGAGGCTAGAGCCCTCTTTTCTTCTGGAAAGAGGCAATTATTCCCTCACAGCCTCAGTATTTGGTGCTAATCTGTTAATCCAGTAATCTCTCACACACCCACTGCTCATATTCTTTCACTGCCAGAGAAGATCTGAGGAGCCTGGAACCAGAGACTGAATCTTGCTCAGGGGCCTGAGCCTCACTCATATAGCTCCCAAGAATCAGATAATGAGAATATCAAACGGGGAAAGATAGCATACAGTAAATGTTCTAGAAATTCAAAAGGCATCTGGAAATAAATTAAGAATTTATCAGAATAAAATGTTCACTGTGGAGGCATTTGTAACGGCATCTGTAACGCGACTTGCATAAGCTCCTTCTTTTTCCATTAGCTTGGGTAATGTACAATTCATGAGTCGAACTGGCACCTCATTATCCAATTAAAATTACTAATTTTTAACAAAGAAATAATGTCAGAAAGGGATTTATTAGGTTAATGATTAATTCTGGCTACTCAAATATGAAATAGCTTTGTAATTAATTGGGGGGGGTCTGCATGTTTTAAGCTCCTCAGTACAACTCTGACAAGCTGCATCCCTGGGTCTTAGGGTTCTCATCTCTTAATTAAGTTGTTAAAATATGCACAAGAGGTACCACCCCTAGAAAATAAAAGGCACTTCCAGGAGTAACAAGAGAAATTTATATTTTTTTTTTAAAGAAAAAAAAACCCCACAACATTCAGGAATAGTTTACTGACATCTTACCCGTAGTCAACAGGAGGGTTATTCCTCCTTCTTTGACGGCAGACCTGCCACCTACTTCTGTCACACTACAGGGAAGAGTATCACGTTGTACCTGATCAGCTAATTAAGTGGTTTGATTTAATAACAACATAATCATTCCACTTAAGAACCATCCAGCAAACAATTTCCTAGGTGTTAACCTTTGGAAATCGCATTTTAAGATCAAGTCTGTATTCCTTTAATAAATTCAGTGTGAGATCCTTACAAATCATTTGGAAGGAAAGGCGTTGGTAATTCAGAGCAGAAAGCCCACAGGACGTGCTTCTCTGGTTTCCTTTCCTTATTTTTATTTAATTCCTTATTTAAAGCCCATTTCTGTTTCCTGGTGGTAGTATTTTGCACCCTAGGCCAGAACAAGCTGCGATTTTCTCCTCCCCAAATAACCCCCAAGCTTTGCTGTCAAGCCTTAAGTATGCACCAGAACCCCCCAGACATGCAATGTCTGAGAGGCATGCAATGATGTAAAAATCCTGTTTTTCATGGTGTTTGGCTGCTCCTGATGAGTCACAAGCAACCATGAGATAATATTTTGGAGCCAAACTCATTTGGGACCTGATGAAATTCTTTCTTTTGGTCTAGATTAACAGTATTTATCATCTGTGTCCCATCTATCTTTGTACCTTTTTATCACAATCACAGAATGGTTTAGGCTGGAAGGGACCTTCAAGATCATCTAGTTCCAAACCCTTGCCACGGACAGGGACACCTCCCACTAGACAAGGCTGCTCAGAGCCCCATCCAACCTGGTGTTCAACACATCCAGTGATGGAGCATCGACAACTTCCCTGTACAACCTATTCTAGTGTCTCACCACCCTAAGAGTGAAGAACTTCTTCCTAATTTCTTATCTAGCCCTTTCAGTTTGAAGCCATCATGCCTTGCCCTATCACCATATGATAGGAATACTTCTCCCCACAGCAATGCATTTCTGAGCTGGGCTATACTTGAGCTTTGACCACTCCACAAAATCATACCGAAAACAATCCCGGAGCTTATTAAATCACATCAAAGGCAGAGCAGCTACAGTTTACAGGCTCCAGGTTAATGAGAAAGAAGCTTTACATTAAGGAATAAACTATCCACCGCTCCAACTGTTCTTTAGCCGTGCACAAAGTCATGCTTGCAGGGACTGCGGGTGCAGAAACACACCGGTGGAAAAGCAAAGACATTTACAGCCGACAACCCGCTGCAGAAGGGGGAGAGGAGCCACGGGGACATCACGTCAGAAGCTGCCTGCGCTCTTCTGATGTAAAAATGGTTTGTGGGCTAGAGGGAAATGGCACGTCAGCCAGCCGCCGGTTTTAGTCAACAGCAGCAATCAGCCCGGAGCGGGAAAGGCTGATAGGGAGATACAGGATGTGTCACCACAGAAGTTGCTAACTGACAGTTGTATTTAGAAACATGTAACTTGATAGCACTCAGGTACTGCTGATATTTCTGACATCCATCATCTATCTTATTCTTTCAGAGCCTGCTTGGTGATGTAAAGCAAAATTACTTTTGCATTCGCTTTACATTTATGATCACAGCTGTCAAATCCATGATGTATGAACGCTGCCTTTTTTTAGAGATGCAACCAATTAATTTTATTCTGCTGGTTGAGGAGTTTGCACATTGAGTTACAAAGCATTTAATGATCAAAGAAAATAGAGAATAACATAAATAGAGATGTCCTCTCATTCCTCATTACCCTATTTATACACTTTCTAATAAAATAGTCTCCACATCTCCCTGTGAATTATGCCCATTTTCACAGAGTCCCATCATGGTGGGGGTTGGAAGGAACCTCTGGAGATTATCTCATCCAACCCCCTCTGCTCCGACAGGGTCACCCAGAGCACAGTGCCCAGGATTGCATTGTACCAGGTGGGTTTGGAATCTCTCCAGAGAAGACTCCACAACCTCTCTAGGCAGCCTGGGCCAGGCTCTGCCACCATCATAGAAAAGAATTTTCTCCTTCTGTTCAGATGGAACCTCCTGGGATCCAGTTTGTGCCTGCTGCCCCTTGTCCTGTCACAGGACACCACTGAAAAGAGTCTGGACCCAACCTCTTGACCCCTGCCCTTTAGATATCGATCAGCACCAATAAGATTTGGAAAAGCACAAATATTACATTTATCATCATTGGTGACTGAAGTAGACTGACAGGGAGAGGAGCCACCTCCACGCGAGCACCGCTAAAAAAGCCTTTCCATCAAAAAGAGAAAAGGAGACAGGCTTTCCACACTCTAATTCCTCCTTCCCACAATTTCCATTATTTCTCTGTTTAACGATACGGTTATAACAGCATCACTGAAAAAAAATTACAGCCTGTGTATATTCAAGTTTCACTGTTACACGTCATCCAGCTCACTCCCTTTGGCCGTGTCCAAGAACTGCTGAGGCGCTGCGCAGCCGATGAAACTGCCGGCGAGTGGCAGGAGGAAGGAGGCAGTCGTTGGGCTGCTGCCTGCTGCTCCCTGCCCGCAAGGACCATCACTTGCTGCTTGGACAGCAAAAGAGGGGAGAAAAGGCAGCATTTGTTGCCAGCACGGCAAACGAAACGTGCCATGTAAATCTGAGGATAGAATTCAATTTCATTGCAACTACTACTTCTCTTGAACAAACGCATGACTGCAAATAAAACCATAATCTAAGGTTTTTATTTCCTGCTGCACACTTTGATTTATTAATATTGCTCTTCAAAATAACTACCAGAATGGCACAGAGGTAGTAAACCAGGGGTGAATTTAGTTTGCTCTGTGCTTTATGCACCTTTTTCTTTTGGGATTATTTCCTTACAGGGGGGAAAAAAAAAAAAAAAAAGTTTCATTTGAGGGTAATATTACCCTGACAAAGCCCATCTTTGACATAAGGGATTGACTCATCCACGCCTGTCCAGAGCATCTGAGTGAACAGTACCCATGAGATATTTGCCAAGAAATACATGTATCAGTTTAGCTATTAAAAAATGTTCATCTTTCATAGAAAATATCTTACACAGCTGCTTCGTGGGAAAGAAGAAATCAAAGACCCAACTCCACCTGCCTTCCAACAGGGTACAAGGCAGTTTTTCCTAAAAATAACCAGCATGATTCTAAAAGTCTTTCCCAAGACTTTCTTTCAGAACAGTGAACTTAGAGAGTCAAATTCAGAAAAGCTGGGAAATCCCCACGCTGCTGTTTTTCTTCAAAACCCGTCAGTTCCCTTTAAACACAGATGGAGCAGAACCATCAGCTTCAGGATCACAAGCAGTTTCCGTTCCCTGGAGCACTGCATAGCAATGAAAGCCCACCCCAAGAGGATACGCCTGCAACTTGAAGAGTTGCAAGTTGGGAGCCTGTTTTGAAACTGGTATTAAGTAACAAAGCTTTATGGGGCTTTCCACCCTCTCATCCATTTCCTTTACAACATAAAGCACAAATGACTTTTTGTATTTGATACATAAGATAACCAAAGGAACACATCTCTGTATTTTGACTGGTTTAGGCTTGGGGTTTTGATCCTCAACATAGTAGAGGGGATTAGACAACATTTCATTTTCTATGAAGTGAAACTCCCCTGTGATTTTACGTGGTATGCCAAATGAGACTTCTGAAGCTTCAGAAGGGATCTGAGTAGCCAACCAAAATTATTATTATTCAGCTCATGAGCGACTTTAATAGTTGTTCTTAGTGAAACAACTCCACACAACACAACTAAATCAAAGCTGCAGTATCCTAAAGCATGCGACAGCAGAAAGCACATCTCCTCTCTTGCCTTTCCCGCCAAATAAGACAGCTCCCCACTTAGGGGACAAATGAGAGGTTAAAGCTCTTCGTTAATTCATAGCAGATCCATTCATTTATCAGCACCTTCTAAAACACAGTTAACTTGCATTTGGTCTCTTCTCCCAAGTAACTAGAGATATGACAAGAGGAAAAGGGCTTAAGCTGTGCCAAGGCAGGTTTAGATTGGATGTTAGGAAAAATTTCTACACCGAAGGAATGGTGAGGCATTGGAACAGTTGCCCAGGACAGTGGTGGAGTCACTGTCCCTGGAGGTGTTCAAAACGCACATACATACGGCACTTCAGGGCATGGTTTCGTGGTCATGATAATGTTAGATAGACAGTTGGACCTGATGATCTTAGAGGTCTTTTCCAACATTAATGATTCTATGATGCTATGCTTCTATGATACCTCTTGTTACCTGTCTGCAATGGAAATAGTTTGAGCAATATAAAATCTCCTGACCAAGGGCTTATTGCATTTCCAAAGCCTGTTATTGCTCAAAACAATATTCTGGGGAATTCTCTTCTTGTTATGAAAGTATTTCTTTAAGTTCCACCTCCTGTAACCGTAGATTATACACCATAATATATTACAGTGATGGCTTCTGTAAGAATCTGCCTGAATTTTTTTGTCATTATAAGTATCAAAAAGAGCGTATGCATTCTTAGAATTCATGAAACCTCATTAGTAAGATGAAAATCTGAAAATCTTTTCCTAATGAAAATTTTTTGGATTTTTTTTCTGGTTGTTGTTGTTGTTTCACAACCCCTGTATATAACTTCCAAGTTTTGAATATCTCTAAATAGAAACGTATTTCTCGGCAAATAGGGATGAGACACCAAACCCACTCCGTATATACCCAATCTGCCTACAGACACCAAACCAAAGCAAACCCATCCTAATTTAAAAGCATTCTATTTTGTACCATCGCATTCACTTATGCTATTTGAAGATATTTCCCTCGGGTAAGCAGTATTTTAAATCCCATATCAATAGAAGAATATGCTCAGTCTAATTAGAAAAAGAATTACAAAAACTGATACAAGCAAAACAAGACATTTCTATGGAGTTTTATCTATCTATAGGTGAAGCTAAGTTAAATTCAATTATCTTTTTTTGACCAGCATAGACTTACCAAGGGATCAGTGTAACTAATGAACTACTTAATGAGCAGGATGAAGCATGATGAGGTGTAAAATAACAGCATCCATTAAAAGCCAAAAAGTCAGGTGAACTAACGTCACAGGGGATGTACTAAACAGGATTACAAATCTTGCTTTCTTTTCCCAGTAGCTTTACACATTTGTAGCATGAAGCGATCATGTGTAGGTGGACAGAGCGTGCCGGGCTTTTTCGACAGGTGAGATGCCAGATGTATTGGTAGGTCTCCACAAAATCTCCTTCCTCACCCTCGCCATTGATAGAAAGATCAAGGTTTCCAAAGACCACCATTGCTTGGATTGGCATGGATCATTGACAGTAATGGGTTTCACCAGAGCATGAGCAGGATCTGACCCAGTGACTCAGTAAGGGGCTGATTTTCCACTGCAAGGCAATTGTGCTCTATAGTGGACCTTCTGTACTGGTTCCTAGGACCACAACTGGCCGCATCATCACTGGAGCCAACAGTGAGACCCAAGCACTCGCCACTGTCTTTGGCTAAGAAAACTTCATGAGAGATGAAGCTAAAATCACTGTACAAACAAAGGGCTGAACACAAGGCAGTGACTCCAGAGAGTCAAGGAGCAAAGAACTGCAACATTCAGCTGGGACACAAGGACAACATGAACTCCAAACAAGGATTCTGCTCCATCCCATCTTTTATTTAAGGCAATTTTACTGTAGTGCCCCACTGTGGATGACACCTGTGGCTGATAAATGATTTTTCCATACAGGCCAGTAAGCGTACTGGGGAATGCAACAGGTATTGGTGAGCCTTTTGAGTCCACATGTCTCACTGAGAGAATCAACTGGGGGAATGCTGATCTTCAAAGGGGTTTCAGAGCCACACACCTACTCAGGATTTGTGTTTCTTGCCTGCTATGTACTAAAAAGGCACATACTTCAGGTCTGCTTCACAAATAACATCCTCTTATCTGCTTTCTCCCCAACTCCTTGGTCTTTTGCAAAGGTGCTGTGCTGTGTAACTATAGGTCTAGGTAGGCCAGTGACCACTTCTTCCTTCATATACACACACCTCTAATAAGAGGAACAGATAAAACTAATAATAAGAGTCAAGAAAATAACCAGCTGGCTAAATGAACTGAACTTCCCACCAAGTGAAAAATCAGCCACAAGCCTCCAGATGCTCCAGCAAATAAAGAAACTGCTAAAATGAACCATCAAAAATCTAAGTAAATAAAGGCAGGCAAGCTTTCAAACTCCAGAATATCTGTTGTGCTAGTATCATGAGCTCCCAAGTCAGCCCCATCTCACCAGTCTCATTTTACAGCTTATCTGTTAGCAACATAAAATCATCAAAATCACTCTGGGGTCTGAAAGTCAGGCTGGGTGCTTGCTCCATTATGCATCACTGTCCACAGTCTATTCTGCTTGCAGCAGTTATGCCAGCAGTTGCTAAAAATATCTAGTTTGTCATCCTCAAATGAATCACTTTAATCGGTTTAAAAGACACTAAACAAAACACTAAACATTTAAGGAAGTCATCAGAGCAAGTGCACGAGTTTGCACGTACGCACAGAATGCTGACCTGTTGAGAAGGCATGTTTCCAACCTTAACACACTTAATGTGCGGAGAAAATTAATTATCCTATTAATGGAATCATTCACATGATTCTCTCTCCGCTTCTTTTTTTCAGTTCCACATCTTCATTCATTTAGCCTGTTTTCTCACAGTACGTCATTTCCATTACTGCAAATATATGGCACAAGCACATTTACAAAGTGGTAACTGATTATGCTTATACCTCAATGTGTTTTCTTTTAAATCGAGAAGATACATTTTAGAATGAGAAAACAAATTAGCCAACGGATATGTACACTGAAATTCAACTAAAATATGTTTCTCATCGATTTAATCCATGGAGTGGAATCAGATTCATAGAACAGTTGTGGTCCCTGGCCACCTGCCCCCAAAGCAAGTCTGTATTTCTCAGGGCTTTGGCCATTCCAGTTTTTAGTATCTCCCAAGGATGGAGATCCCAACACCTCTCTGAGCCCCATGCAATCACAGCACCACTCTTTATCATATATAAATACACACATAACATAGCCACTAGCAGGAAAAGACAAAAGGATAAAAGCACAGGCACATAAATCCAAAGAATGTTTGTTTTCAAAAGTCCAAAACGTTTCAGGGAAGTCGAGCCAAAAACCCATCAGCACCCGAGTCAGATAAACTGCATCAAAAAGTCTACAGTGTAAGTAGGGAAAAATCTAGAAACATTTCAACTTTGAGAGGTGCAAAACACCGGGTTTTTTTCAGGCTGTTTACCTCTGTTCGTGTAGCTCAGTAGGACCAAACCCTCCTCACCCTGAACAGCACTTCCTTCAATCGCTGTAGGGTACATGAAAGAAGCTCTTGTGTGGCAGCACATTACAGCACTTCACACATTACATCTTCCTCCAGTGATAGTTCATTTGCTTTCTGCACCGCTTCAGTTTCTGTAATATTCTCCCCTGACATTATCTGATCCGGCTTTCATATCTGATGGTGCCATTTGCCACTTCTAACTCCTCATTCCCATCTTTTCTCAGATATTACTCTATTCACTGTGCACTTAGATCCTACATCAAAACAACTCTAACAAGGAAGCTTTATCAGATTTCAATGAGGGATATGCTTGAGCACACTTCCTTGTTAAAAACTTACTATATACAAACAATTAAAATTCATTATAATTTATTATAGCTTGCTCATTATAAATGTTTTTAGTAATCCCCAGTAAATGCTGCCATAGCACAGGAAGTTGGCATGTCTATAAAATAACGTTATGAAAACTGCGGATTAATTATGAAATTAATTAGTACGTGCAGTCATATAAACAAATTCTAATCTGTATTCTGATGATTTACTGCATCTTAAATGTATGGCATTCATGTCGTGTAATTGGCCGTGGTATATTTTTGCATTGTGAACACAACAAATTTGCTTTTATGGAGCTGTTTCGAGCAGCTATTCCAAACAAAAAGGTAATCAGCGAAAGCAGCATTTAGTAACAAACTGAATGGAAAAAATGGATTTTAACCAAATAGTTTCACCAAATCTACTGTAAAATCTCCACCACACTATTTTATGCAAAACTCTCAGATTGCAGCTCCTTTTCTCAGTGTTTTAGTGCATGGCTGTTATACAGAAATATTCACCGACCAGATTAAAGAACAGGATAAAATATGTCCATGCGAAATGAGCGTTGACTTTGATTAGACAATTTTGAAACCATTGAAATATTCATTCTATAAACACAGTATTTTCAGATAGTTAGAAAAAGCAATTGAGATTGGAACAGAAAAATTAAAAATACCCATATCTGATCTGTATGGCAAAAAGGTATGGTCTTACATTATAGCCTCTCTAAATCTGTGTGTATAGATACATGTACGTACATACATACCAACAAAGAATATAAAATTCCATAAAATTTAAACTCCACAGGCCAAAATAGTAATACCTGTGTGCATATTAAGATTCTCTCTTACGTAAGTTAAATTAACAATAATTGCACATGCTCTGACCCCAGCATAAGGACAAAATAACCAGGAGGGGACAAAATGGGCACTGGGAGAACATACTCTGTGATGGAGTCTCCAGGAGGGATCCACTATGGGCAGACACCAGTTTAAGCCCCTTGTTTATACACCTTTGGTTTTTGCTTGATAGAAAGCAGATGCCACGTACGGTAAGGTTTAAAAAGGGACCACCTGTTCTGTGTTTGCGAAATACACAAACTCCAAGATTTTATCAGCATTTTTCCATGATGAAGTATATCAGGTTAAGAAGGCAATGGTGTGCAAATGAACCCAGAGCTCTCTTGAGGCAAAGAGAAGGACTCTTTTAATGTTAAAAAAACCCCAACCAAATAAATGTTTAATGTTTTTAACTTAATCTTTTAATGTTAAATCTTATCCATAAAGCTCATTCCCCATGACCTGATAAACACAGGGATCTCTGTGTATCAGTGATCAGGAAGCACTATTAAGGAATATGGGATAACTCTCCCATCTGTATGCACTAGATAGATTTCAAAGTTCCCCAGCGCCTGCAGAGCAGTTACACAAGGACAGGGCTTTAGGCAGGTGACAGAAAATGCAACGGCTGGGGAAAAAAAATGTAAATCACCCTTGGCAAGTCCTGGCCAGACATCTCTTTGGTGAGGTGCAAAAGATCAGACAGCTGCCTGCCAGGCCCAGCATCTCACACCAATAGGATTTGACTGCAGAGGAGGGGAAATATTCCTATGCCAGCAGGATGCACAAATCAGAAGAGGATGTGACCAGCTAAATCGTATCTGTTGCAGGCTAAAATGCTTGTTGGTGTGAGCTAAAGCCCGCGGCAAGCCTTGAGACTTCCACTGCCTGCCCACACAGTCAATCTTAGAAGATATCTGAGAAGACTATTTCCCCCAAGACGCATTACTTCTGTTTACAATGTCAACTTTACCCAAGCTTGGAAACAGTCGTAAGAAGAAATGGTAAGAAATGTCATTGCTTAAAGGTGGATGAAAACCCAAAAGGTATTCAGCAATTATCCATCGTTCGGAGATGATTAAATGCATGCACATTACAATTAGATTTTAATGCTGGTCAGAACAGGTTTCACAAAGAGAGTATATAGAACCTGAACAAGACTTTCTCAATGGATTTTTTCCTACAGTTTCACCTGGAAATTGCACCCATGTTATTCAAGGCACAAAATGTTGAGAACTGGCCAGGATTAACCTCAGCAGCAGATGGATTCAAGAAGGAAAGACTGACCTATCCCA
Source organism: Ceryle rudis (assembly GCA_033439905.1). Classification (NCBI taxonomy): domain Eukaryota; kingdom Metazoa; phylum Chordata; class Aves; order Coraciiformes; family Cerylidae; genus Ceryle; species Ceryle rudis. Next base: position 51,116 of record JAAGNO010012628.1, on the reverse strand, counting down.
AGCAATTTTGCTCGACACTGTAATTCAGAATTATGGTGTAGATATCACTGTAGGAGGAGTTTTACCACGAGGAAAACCTTCTTTGCTGTGATGGTGCCAGCGCCTGGCCCAGGCTGCCCAGAGAGACTATGGAATTTCATTCTCTGGAGAGATTCCAAACCTGCCTGGACAATGCAAACCTGGGTACCCTGCTCTGGGTGACCCTGCTGGAGCAAGGGGGTTGGATGAGATGATCTCCAGAGGTTGCTTCCAACCCCCACCATGCTGGGATTCTGGGAGTCAGTACATCCAAATGTGCTTTTTTTCCCACTTTACAGTATATTTGCTTTTCCATTAAACATGTCTCAGGACATTAAAATAATAGAGTCATTAGAAAGCTGCAGTCAGACTGTGATACTTACGCTAAAACTATGGCAGTATTATTCATGAGCATAGATGTTTGTAGTCCTTTGAACGCCAAAAAATTGAATTTACAGCAGTGTTTCACATAACTTTTTTCCAGACAGTGAGAAAAACTAATTACTACTTCACTGACATACATCATTGTCATAAAAATTAATGGACTTTGAGCTGGAGTGAACTTAGCCCAAGATGTGGTCTTAATTATCGCGTTAGTCTAAGCAGTTTCAGTCTCTGCAGTGGTTAATAAAGGTTAATGCCTCTACTGTTGGAGAGATATTCTATACAACTTGACAAATATTTGCTGGAAAGTAAGTTAGAGAAGTTGAGAAATAACTCCACATTCTAACCAAATTAATCCAGGAAAAGGTCTTCTAGACAGGCCATTTTCCATGTGAGGGCTCAGAGAGGCTGACTTTTCAAGTTGTTAAACTTTATGTCCCATGTGTCCTAAAATTCAAAATTTTAGAAAACATTTTCAGCCCCAGCCTGAGCCTTTAGGATTTCTACAGGATTTGTAACAGACTGTGGAACACATAATGCGTAAGAAGAAGCTGGAACTACTAAATGGCATTACGCAGATGAGTTTAGGGTATAATGTGACTAGCACATCCTTCAACTCTTAAAACCACAGCGAAACCCTTTGGGATTAGCAATATTTCCCCCTTTTTACAGACCGTTAAGCAAATCTTGTGAAGACAGAGCTCCCAATGATACAGGAGGCTCCAGGGAACCAGGAAGCTGCCAGGCAGTACCTCCTAAGCTTTCATGGCAGGCACAAACTGTCTGCTCTTCCAGCTCCCATTGCCCTTGCCAGCAAAGAAGTATGTGTCCATGCTGGTCCCTCATGGCCACCTACAACATACCAACATCCCTTGTACAGAATACGGTATATACAGCTTATTGCCACCTTCCAGTACTTAAAGGGGCCTAGCAGAAAGATGGATACAGACTGTTGTGACAGGACAAGGAAAGGATGATGGCTTTAAACTAAGAGAGGACATTGAGACTCAACAGAAGGAAGGATTTTCTTTATGCTGAGGGTGGTGAGACACTGGACCAGGTTGCCCAGAGAGGTGGTGGATGCACCATCTCTGGAAACATTCCAGGTTGGTGGTGCTCTGAGCAACCTGCTGTAGTTGCAGATGTCCTTGCTCCCTGCAGGAGAGTTGGACTACATGAGTTTTAAAGGTCCCTTCCCACCCAAACCATTCTATGATTCTATTTCCCTGACAAGAATTCTATAATTTTGAAGTGAACTGATGGTGTTTGGGTAACGAAGGGCTTCTACTAACAGCAAACTCACAGCGAGCTGCATGAGTTCTCCTCCCTGGGCTTACAATGAGTTGGTCAGTCATGGAAGAGCTATCGAGGAGAGGCAAGCATCACACGCATCATATCTCACCAACAAGGCGTGAGCCATTCAGTGTTATTCCCTGCAAGAGGGCAGACCTTCGCCCAAGGAGGCTTTTGGGACCAGACAGACCAAACTGCAGATGACAAAGAAGCAGAGATAAGATTAAAAGACAAATGTTGGGTCCTCCTCATCTCCAGACTCAGAAACTCTTTAAGACCCACAAATAGGCCTTTCCTCTGCTTCTCTTTTTACACGGAGATGCAGCTCAGAAGTGCTTCCAATGGAGGACCTCACAGCACTCTTAGGGTGAGGACACAAATACAAGCTACTTAAGCTACTAAAGCCTCCTCCTGTCCCAATGCCAAAGAACTGGGGACTCAAGAAATAAAGAAGGAAATTTTAGCAGAGCATTATTTGTGCCTGACTGAGCTTCAAAAGAGCCTTCCCTACCCTGCAGATGGCTCCACTGCAAGTCGTAGTAAAGCTGAACACGAGACAAAGGATACATATATGGACCTATACTATTTGTGTCCCTTCCTTTCTAAGTACAAATAACAGCTGTTTTTTTTCTTTGGCTCACATTCATCAAAGCCAGAAAACACTGTTTGCAAAAGACGGTTTGTGGAAAGGCAAATCTCAAACAGTCTGGAGCATTTTGGTTTGGAGAGATTCGCCCCGCTCTGTGTCAGATTTTCAGACAGCTGTACCACTCCACTGCTGCAAGAATTACAATAGTAATTAAAAGACATTTACATTGTTCCACTCTTAACGTGATGGCTGAGATCAGACACACAATGAATTCAGAATCTGCGTGTTAATGGCCCATACAAACCCATCACAGTTAATTAACTAAGACTGTAACAGAAAAAAAAAGAAGCAATATGAAAATAAGTGTTCCTTTCCATAACAAATCATTTCTTTACCAGGTTCTGATCGTATGCTGTTCAAGGGTATCTCAGTATTAGAGGGCAAAGCTAATAACACTTTATCAGACTAAAAGCAACTAAAGACTATTTAAAAACACAGAATCATAGAACTGTTTTGGTTGGAAAAGACCTTTAGGATCATAGAATCCAACCATTAACCCAACATAGCCAGGTCAACACTAACACCACGTCCATCAGCACCACGTCCACATGGCTTTGAAACCCCTCCAGGAATGGGGACTACACCACTGCCCTGGGCAGCCTGGGCCAGGCTTTCACAGCCCTTGCAGGGAAGACATTTCTCCTTATGTCCAGCCTAAATCTTCCCCGGCACAACTTGAGGCTATTTCCTCTTGTCCTATGGCTTGTTCCTTGGTAGAATGACCCCCTCTTCACTCTAACCTCCTTGTTTTCAGAACATTACTTTTCTTCTTTCAAAGCACAGCACTGAAAAAACTTAATCTGCTAAATAAATTGAAAAAGTAAGATTGTTTCCTCCAAACTTCCCACCCTCCAAAAAAATCTTAACATCTGGGAAACTGTTCACCGTTGTTATGGTTGATCTCAGCCATAAACCTTTTCCACAAGAATTGATAAGCACACATTTTCTGCATCTCCATCACCTCTCTGGTTTCTGGCCAAGATGATGCTTTTGCAGAGGACTTTCACATCCCTGCTGGATGCTCCTGATCATCCTCCCAATAAGTCACAACATCGTCAATTCAGCTGCAGCTGTAGCCAAGGGAGCTTTCTTCAGGGAGGCATTTCAGGGATTTTGGGGCAAATCATAGAACACAGTAGGATCAAACACTTCTAGCACTGGCACATGGCATGTGGAGGGACATGGTGGCTTGGGCTTGTGACAGGGGAGGACCAGGGCCAGCCCCTTGCCAGCTCAGGACTTTTTAAATATAATCCCTTTTCTCTGTAGAGGGAAAATCCAACTCTTAGGCAGAAACGAACATTGACTGGATGAAAAATGCCCTCTCACCTTAAAACCCGACTGACTTTGAAATGCAATCTCAGAGAGATTTGAGCCTCCTCATTTCTATTGAAACAGGGCAGGATAACAAAAGATGCAATGACAAAGAACTGCGAAGCACCATGAATTTGTTAAATCTTTATCCAACCCTAAAGACACCACCCAGTGGAGCTGAAAATGAAATCATACCCACTTCATTCACAAGATCATTCCACACAAAGCTGCAAATTACTACCGATGGAAATGGTCTGCTTTAGCTGTTAGGGTAGTTCAGGAAAACCACTTAGTTTATCAAACACTCTGCCATCAGCCTGTCATCTGCAACGAGCATTAGATAGACAGCACAAGGTTGGATGCAATTCTTGCCCGATGTTCGTGATGCTGTAGTTCCCCTGGAAACTGAGGTTGATGATAATGCACCGTGTAAACCCAGGGCAACAGACAAATCAAGAATCATGCTTGCATACAGCAACACTTGTTTGTGCATCTTTGAGTGCAAATACGTTGCTGTTTGTTTTCTGATTTATTGAAAAGGGAGCAGCACTTCTGGCTGCTTTTGCTCTACTTTATCAATAAAAGAAAAGAATGCTTGAGGACAGAACAACGTTACAAATCCTACCAAGTTGTTGGTGTGAGTTGGGCTGCCAGCACCGCAAAACTGATCTGCTTGCCCAGAAGAATTCAAAAAGATTCTTTGCACATCGATTTTCATTATAAAATCCTTATAAATTTATTAACAGAGATGAGTAAATATGGTTGAAAAATTACTCAGGTTATAGTTTTAACTCCTGTGAAGTGAAAGAAAATCTTGCAGTCTTTGCAAGGATTTGGGGCCTTAATCTTTAAACCAATTTATATAGTCAGCTCTGGCCCAGTGTTGAACCAGAGTCGTAATTTCCACCCTGAAATTCAGGATTGTCCTCGCTGCCTTCACACTCTGTATCACCACAGCAAGCCAATGATATTCATAAATCCTTTCAACCATTTCACAGGCTTTGAAATGGAAAAAAAAAAAAAAAGCCACAGCTGTTGCAAAACTAGTTGAAGTCTAGTGTGTTACTGGGTGATATACTGACACCACAGCATCACTGTGATATATATATCTCTCAATGGGATATAAATACACTGACATATTTGGGGTATTTGGAAAGGGGACTGGGACAGGGACGTGGGGTTCAGAGATTATCATTAATGGCAGAAGCAGCAATGGTCACGCACTCTGTGTATTGTATCCAAGCCCAGCCTGACAGCTAATTCCAGACAACTATTGATGGGAATTCTGGGTGCAAATACATTCTTGTAGTCCCAATTAGAGAAAAGGATGCTTTCACTTGTGTCTTTCCATGCTTCTGTTAAGAGCCAGAAAGAAAGAAATGCCCAGCAAAGCCTGGGAGTCTCCCAGTTTCTTGATAGCATCACTTAGTGTAGCTGAGGTACTCATGTAGTCTTTTACTCAACTGTAATTGAGGGGAGATTACACTGTCAATGAAGCAGGAGTTGAATACCAGCCATTGAATGTCTTCAGGCCACATCTGGAGTATTGTGTCCAGTTCTGGGCTTCTCGGTTCAAGACAGACAAGGAACTACTGGACAGAGTCCAGTGGAGACTACAAAGATGCTGAGGGGACTTCAGCATATCTGTGCTGAGGAAAGGCTGACAGCCCTGGGGCTGTTTAGCCTGGAGAAGAGAAGGCTGAGAGGGGATCTGATCAATGTTCATCAATATCTATAGGGCAGGGGGCCAGACTCTTCTCAGTGGTACCCAGCAACAGGACAACTATCAGTGGCCACAAACCGAAACCCAGGAGATTTGATCTCAACACCGGGAAGAACTTCTTTCCTGTAAGGATGCCAGATCCTGGACCAAGCTCTCCAGAAAGGTTGTAGAGTCTCCTTCTCTGGAGACATTACAAACCTGCCTGGACAGTGCAATCCTGGGCACCCTGCTCTTGGTGACCCTGCTGGAGCAGGGAGGGTTGGACAAGACGATCTCCAGAAGTCCCTTCCAACCCCCACAATGAGATTCTGTGAATGCAACCATCATCATCTTCCTCTACGTGGAAAGGAAGGAAGAAGGATTTTAAACCACAAAAAAAGCCTGCAGTAGAAGCAAGTCAAAAGCTCGGTTAGCTTGCTTCCCACCACTTCAAAATGCCTGGGTATTGCTAAGTCTTTTTACACATTATAACGTTTGTTAGGCAACAATTAAAAATGCAACAATGCTTAAGCAAATACTGTAACCCCCTCGTAATTCATTTGAAGTAGTCAAATATTTGCATAGTGTAGAACAGCAGCAAAAAATATTCCAAATCAAGTTTGAAGTGTAACATTATTATATCCTCTGAAGACTCAAAATCCTTCATTTTAAAAACAGATTTTAAACCCCTCTGCCTAATGGCTTGTATACATTTCCTTATAATGAATACATGAAAACGCAAACGCTATTGGACAGGTATAACCACCTAATTACAATCTAATCAGATTACATATTAGTGACAGTAAAATTTGTTAATGCTTCAGCATCCACAGTTTCCCGAGGAAGTTAATGGCACGATAAAATCCCTTTCTCTTAGTAAACGAAGACGACAATAGCTAACGAAAGATCTAAATTTGTCAGTAACTAAATCATACGATGCAGTTATAAATGTCCTGTACACTAACAGAATGTGCTAATGAGACTCAGTGGCACATCACCAGGCTACGTAAGATTTTTGTTCGCTGACACGCTGTCATCAGCAATCGCATACAAATAATTATTGCTTGCTTAAGAAAATGGCCTAGAAACCCCAAACTCAGTGCCAGCTGCACCAGAGAAATTAGACCTGTCTCAGAAAGCTTTTACACACACCCGCACTAAAGGACCTGGGGGCTTATCTGAAATCACATCACATTTTTGGGATCAAGCAGGAATCTCAGCTCAGTCTTAAACTCTACACTTCACTCCAGGTGTATCTATTTTCTCTACAATAACACAAAACACCGTCCTACGTGAAACGTGGTACAACTGAGTGTATAAGCTCTGATGCCTCCAACTTCTCCCTAAACTGGTCCAGCTGAGGATATGTCCAAACATCGCAGTCTGAAGCAACAGAACACTTCAAAGCCTGTTGTTTCTCACCCAAACATTATAATGCAGGATAAAGAGGATTTATGCACTTTAACCTTTCTTTTCCAGTGCTGCTGGGAGCAGTCCCAACCGCACTCCTCCTCTCCCACACATCCCATTCCCATGCACTGCCCCTTCCTCCCCCCAGCAGAACTGTTTATCCAGCTGCAGTGAAAAATGCACAATTATGTTAAAAATAACCAAAAGGGTTTATTTTCGCCTGTTGGGGGGAGTTAATATTTAACCCAGATTTCTTCACTATCCAGTTCCTGTGTGCATCTAAGTAATGGGAGGTGGACAAGGAAGAAAAAAATCTACGTCTCTTTGAACCTTGCTCTTGCCAAGGGCTCATCATGAGCAGGGACTATGAGGCCTCACTGACCCTTCACCCCCCCGGAAGGCAGTTATAAAGATGATGTTGTCAAACATTTATAACTAGGGACAATACTAAGAAGATGCAGAGTTCGAGAGGTTCAGGGTGGACATGAAGGAAAACTTCATCCCCAAGAGGGTGTCCCTCTGGGACATGGTGCAGGAGAAGTGGAGGATCTTCCTCTTTCAGGGTTTCAAGACACCTCTCAACAAAGCCGTGGCTGCCCTGGTAGTCCTTCTTCAAGCAGCAGAATGGAAAAGACCTGCTGGGGTCATTTCCAACCAACATGAGCCTAGTATCAATACAGAGACGTCTTCTCATCACGGATAGACCACTTCAGTTTTTCCAAAAGAGTTTTTACACCCAAAGCATGGCAGCCTTCAACTGCTTTCCTAATTTAGCTAATTTTTCCTAAATTCCCCCTATATCCACACCTTTGCACTATTCCACATGATGGGAAATGGGAGTAATCACCTGCAGCATAAACCAAAGGTGGCTTTACACACACTGCTGGTCTCCATGTTAATAGTACTCAACTTTTTCCATAGGTTTTGGTATCTGGCACACGTGTAAACTCCCTCCTGCCAGGAACGGATAACACTATGTAATCCTTTCTACTAAATATATAACTAGCTTCCCACATCATGCTTCTAAACGTGGAAAGTCAGGCCTGCCCATCACCTAGGGTGAAGAGGAAAGCACACAATGGCCCCACAGGAATACCTCCTATTTTAGCCAACAGAGTTTTTAATAGGAGAGCATCCACCTCAGCGTGTACTGTGGGGAGCGTCAGAAGCATCAGCGACTGTAGCGCAAATCGACAAATGCCTGTGTGATCAAGGAGGGGGGAGGAAGAGAAAAAAGTTCCCATTTGGATGACATAAAAGCCGAGCTAATGGTTTGTAATAGCACAATGATGTCTGCATGTCACATGAGGCCTCCTCCAAACCAGCAGTTAAGATGCAATGAAAGCAGGGCACTAAATTGTTGCTGTGTGAGCTGGAGCTGCTTAGAGCAAGGCATTAGAATAAACTTTTTTAGACCAATTACTTGAATATTTTTATCCTTTAAAACACCTTTAAGGCCTGATTTATTATCCTCTTGCTTAGCACTATGCACTTTTCTGGATGCCCATGAGTCACCCTGGCTATGGATGTGGCCAGCTCGACTGCTGTTTTTCAGCAGTTGGTAGCATTTTATGAGCCTATGGACCAAAAACGTCACATTGACGTCAAGGCTATAAACTGTCCCTTCTGCTTATCTCCTCTCTCAGCAAAACCAGCTCCCTACTCTCTGTGAGAATGAGTTTTTTATTATTTTTTATTATTTTATTATATGAGGGTTTTATTATTTTATATTATGGTGCTACCTGAGGCTCCTGGCTAAAATGGTGGCGATTTCTGCACATCTATTATATATATACACACATATGCATGTGTATATATGAGTGTGTGCATATATACAACATCAGATCTATAGACTTAAGGCAAAATTTGCTTCCCACTTAGAGGGCTGAGAAAATACACGGAAGCTTTAAAACACCTGAATGGGCACGGAGGGAGAAATAAGAGAGGCAACAATTTTCTGAATTTAGATCCATGGTTGGAAAGGCAGACAAACACAAAACAATTCTCATTCCTCAGCTGAAGAGCCAAAATAAACTTCAGCACAGCTAGCTGTAAGAAGAGGTAACTAGAAAGAAAACCTGAAAACCAGCTAACTTAAAGGCATGGAGTATTCCACTATTTGTATTCCTTTCCAGACACAAATTTCTGCCCCAGCAGTTTAATATTGTCCATCTCAGACACACAGCCTAGGATTGTCCCCAGTACAAGCTGCTGAACCCTGACTAGTGCTGAACATGTTGTAAATAGTAGAGTCACAGAAAGCTTTGGATTAGAAAGGACCTTAAAGACCACCTAGTTCTAACCCCCCTGCCATGGGCAGGAACACCTCCCGCTAGACCAGGTTGCTCAAAGCCCCATCCAGCCTGTCCTTGAACACTTCCAGGGATGAAGCATCCACAGCTTCTCTGGGCAACTTATTCCAGTGTCTCAGTGAAGATTTTCTTCCTTACATCTAATCTAAATCAGTTTAAAGTCATCCAGTTTAAAGCTTATTCCAGTTTGAAGCCATTACCCCTCATCCTATCCCTACAAGCCCTGGTTAAAAGTCCCTCCCCAGCTTCCTTGCAGGTCCCCTTCAGATACTGGAAGGCTGCAATAAGGTGTCCCCAAGGTCTTCTCCAGGCTGAACAACCTGAACTCTCTCAGCCTGGCCTCACAGCAGGGGGGTTCCAGCCCTTGGACTTTTTTTGTGGTCTCTGGAACTGCTCTAACAGATCCATGTCCCTCCTACACTGCAGAGCTGGGCACACCACTACAGGGAGGGGCTCACAAGAGAATACAACCAAACACACATGCTGGAAGGTGGCTGTGGGCAGATCCCTCTTGAGAAGGATCACACAACTCCACCACCATCAGAGGAGCAAGAAATATGTCATTTGCTGAGCAACAAACCACTCTGAAGCAAATTAGAGACAGAAGTGGGACCAAGGTTTCTCCTAATGATTCCAGAAAAAAATTCATCTTTCTGCAATTCCCGTCAGGCTCTAATGACTCCGGTGGGGTGTGTGGTGCAAGGAGCGCATGCAGGGTCCGAGTGATGCTGCACATCCTCAGGCACCACAATCGCCAGTAGCTCCAACAGCACCAAACCAATTTGCTGCGGCTCCTGCTCAACACCTGCAAAACTACCAGTGTTTATATTTCTTCTGGGGCATGAAGAGTCATGGCAGGCTTTGATACCAACTCATGTTTGATATCCGTGAGCAGGGATGTTGTAAAAACACCGAACAAAGCAAACTTTGCTCTTCCGCAGAGTGTATTTGACAACAATAAATCTGTATTTGGGATCTCTTGCAGTCACCGTGAAAAGAACCACAGAAGTGTGTGAAAATGATGAAGGGCTACAAAAGCACAGGGAAAAACGTGGAGAAGAAATTCAAATAAAGAAAAAAAGGATTCTGAAATGGTTCGAGAGACTTGTCAAACAGAGAATATGGGATCTAATCAGATACTAAGCAGTTTTTAAGCAGAGAATGTGTTTTATCAAGGAGGGGATGGGTCAGGATGGCAGGAGAGCCACATCCCATCACCATTTCTGCCACCAACACTCAGAAGTTTATCTGGACAAGTGCTCAGCCCTACTGAATTAGGGCTGGTAACACTGAGGCACCTACTATGATGAAGCATTTTCACATCTAAGGATGACTAGCTCAGCCAATTTAGCCTACCCTTACTCTGACTTCCCACCCGCAAGTGCTACCCCTTCCAGCTCACTCCTGTCTGTTCTGAGAGTGAGCCCAACCACAAAGCTCTGGGCATGCTACTGCATTCTCAGCATGAGTCCTTTGAGAACTCACTGAGATTTGCTCTTAGCTCACTGGATTTCTTCTTGGCTTCTGGTACAAGCTGTTAGGAACACAGTCCTCTCATAAACACATTCACACAAAGCCCCCAATTACTACAGTAACTCTACATCACTTCTTTGGTGGTGTCAAAATTATTCCTTTAAGAGAACTTGGTTTCGCAAGTGGTGTTTTCACACATCAGGGATGTAATTTCTAGAGACTTTGCCTAGAAGATCTCTTTAAGGAAATAACATTTTGCTCTGAGTGGCTCTGTGCCTGATGCAGTTTGATGGTCTGGCACACCAGAAACCACCTACCCTCAGATTTTGGAAAATTCCCCAGTGCAGCTTTCTTCAACGCTGATACTCTGCCACAAAAAAACTTCTTCCCTTAGCCTCACCCATGAAAGAAATTCTAAGTTTAAAAAGGCAAGCTGTGAGCTGGGCACATTGCATGAATTAGAACCACAGAATCGTGGAATAGTTTGGGCTGAAAGGAACCTTAAAGATTATCTTTGAATTGGAATTGACTCAGTTGTTAATGCTGCCCTCTACTCCAGGTATGGCAGGCAGAGCAAGCTGAGAGCTGAAAAACAAACACAAGAAATAAGGACAATTCTACTTCTTCAAAGCTCATAGGGATTTTTTTCCTTTTTTACATCTCTGCATTTAGTTTTCAATGCTATCTGAGCTGCTCAGCTAGCTTCAAATGTCTTGAGTTCAACTCAATTCCCATCCAAACAACAATTTAGGGTATCCAGGACACATCATCAGAAAGTAGAAGACATCTTTATGGCGGCACCTGCACTTTATTTTGTTTTGAGGGGCTGCAGACTACCCTGAAAAACTAAAGATCTAACAAAACACAGTTGAGCTTCTTCACACATGCCTTTTTACCCTGATTAATTAAAAATGACATACTGTTTACATCTCATTTCCTCCTACTGGGCATCAGGCAACAGCTGAAAAGAGCAGACCTCCACCAAACCTGTTTTGAACATTGATTACTTTTAAATTCAGAAGTAAAGGTTTTTGCAAATAACTTAAGAGGAGTAAATCCAGTTGTCAAGAGCCTGTTGTCTAGATGGGTTTTATTGCAGTCTAAAGACAAATAAAAGCACTTCCATTCTGATCACATTCAGAGACAAGACGCAACCCTTGAAATATAATGAGTTTTTCAGGCCTGCAATACCGAGAACTTCTTTGGTTGCCTTTTTTTTTTAATTAAAAAGCCTATCTTCCATTCTGTCGATTTATTTGGTATCCAAGTGCTTTTAAACACCAACACTTAAATAATACAGAATCTGTCTTTGCCAGAACCCTTTAGAGCAGATAAATGCAAGTAAATTATAGCCTTCTTTACAGCAACCCAAACTTGAGTAAATATTGGTTGTTACAGACTCTTCTAAGGTATCACAATACAAGAAGCTCACAATTTTTTTTCTCCTGACTTAACTGAGGAGACACTAGCAAATGGTTTTATGATTAGAAGACTTACATAATAGAGGAGATTTCAGTTATTTAGTCACCAAGAATCTGCAGATGAAAAGGGCCAGCCAGTGTGATGAGGCAGAATACAGTCCCCCAAAATACACCAGCATTTTTCAGCTTCTATTGAGAATTTTGTTTCCTTTAGGAATTAGAATTGACGTGTCACATTAATTACTATTTTAAATTGACATATCACAGCAGTAATGCAAAGCTACAGCAGACAAAGGCTTGCTAATATCTATTGCTGCCTTAGACAGCCTTTTCTTAACTTTAAACGTTTTCCAACATCACTTGGTCTATGCAAAAAAAAAAAAAAACAAAAAAAAAAACCCCAACCAACCAACCAACAAACCTCACTTCAAACAACATCCATGAAATAGAGACACTTAAACAGCTCCGCTATGGAATCGCAAAGGAGATCAAAGCAACACAAAGTGTATCACAAGTAATGGTGGTGCACCGAGCACTAAATAACACACACACTTCTTTTTATCAACACAGACATTGTCCACAAAGCATCTACAACTGGAGGGCTGCTTCTGTTTCTCTCGGCCATGAGTTTCACCCCTGACAGCAGACAGGGGAGATGAAGCCCTCACATGCAAAGTCACATCTGCACTCTTTCAAACCTTACATGCACCTTCATGCCTGGAGAAGACACCAACAGGGCGAGCAGAGGAAGGTCTGCTCAGAAAACCAGCCTCTACAGTAGCTATGCATTTATTTTAGAGATTGCTTCCTGGCAAGAGGCCCCACAATGATACGGAGCAGTATCGTCTCTTACCTTGAGCAGCTTTTCAAACCAAGACAAGCTGCATGCTCACACATTGAAAGGATACAGAGAATACAGCCCACGTGAGCCACGTCCAAGCCTGAAGCCCAGATGCTCGTATCAACCCCCTGACTGAGCTGATCACAAGATCCCAGGAGAAATAACTAGGGGTTGCAATTTTGTTAAATACACCGTTAGATGCCATCTCCATAAACACCTTCTACCTAATGTCAGCTGCAAGGAAGGGGAATGCTTTCCTCTTAGTCCTCTCCCTTTGATAAACTACTGCCCCGCTACTATCAGCCAGATGAGAATTTAGCAAAGCTTGAAAGGAAGGAAAAAAGAGAAAAGATTTGCAGCTGCTCTTACCTGTTCCTTTGTGATGGTTCAAAGAATTCAAATTTGACAGGTTTATACTTCCCAAATAGGAGGTGGCAAATAATTTGCATGCTGCTGGCTCAGCTGATTATTTTGGGAAATGCTGACAAGTTGGGCTATGGCGTCAGACCCCAAAACGAGCATGGTAACATAGAGGAGGACACCAACCCTGCTCGAAGGAATTTGCCATTCCTAAAGGTAAAGCAGCAATCACAGATGGTGAAAAGCATGAAAAAAACAAACCCTAATAGCAAAGTCAGCAGCGTAGTAGATAGACATGTTTTCTTCCGTCTCTATTTTACTTTTCCATATATTAAATTTAACCTCAAACACTATGTAATAGAGCACATGGCACACCCATCTGCTACAGCAACACCTCTTACTCTGAAAACACCCACACCACAAAAACAAGAGCGGAGACTGCTTTCAGAAAGAGCCACCTACTTCCCATCATGAAACTTGCAACAGCTTTGTCAGTCACAACAAACTCCACAGTCCCTCCTGATTTCCCACAGACACCATCCTCCATCCCCTCCTATGTAATCCCAGTGTGTGCTGTCTGGTCTTCTCCTTCACCTCCCTACTGTCCCTTCTGCTGCTAACAAGAGCTCTGCTCCTGCAGGGATGTCCACAAATACAATGGGAAGATGCCCTCCACTGATCCAACACTGTTATATGGGAGCCCTGCTCTGCGGATCTATGGGCTAATGTGATGAGGTTCCACGAGGCCAAGTGCTGGGTCACAACAACCCCCTGCAATGCTCCAGGCTGGGGGAAGAGTGGTTGGAAAGTACACAGTGGAAAAGGACCTGGGGGGGGGTGGGTTGTTGGCTGACAGGTG